>JASDQU010509249.1:5944-24533 GCA_032191745.1 Picea mariana | reverse complement strand
TTCTTTTCTTCTTTTGTTTGTTTAGCATGCCTGCTCTGCATCACCTTTTCTGTCATTCTGCTCTGCTTTTGTTCTACCTTTCATTTTGCTCTGCACATTTTCTTCATTTCTTGCTATGCCTCTGCTCATTTTATTTTTCTTACTGTTTACTCATTTTTCATTCAGAACAACCAACCCGGTTCAGTCTCGCTCATTTTCTTTTATACACTACTCCTTGACGATTCCACTTCCCCTTCCAATAGATAATACAAGGACATCTGTCTTGGCAACTGAAATGCTAACCGATTTGTCATTATCAGTCCGTTTCTCTTTACGGATTCATAACTGAAGCGTTAACATGTGAGGAAGAACAACAACCCTCCGATCAATACTTGATCCAACGGTTCAGATCCCATCAGGATTTCACTCATCGTGATTTTGGCATTCTCAATGTCGAGATGCACATGTACTCGGAACCCCCGATTCTCTGATCCCTGATGTGCTCCTTTCCCGAGCTTTAGCCCCTTCCGGCTACACAATGGTCCATGTGACCAGCTATCATGTGACTGTCACCATACCTCTCGTCGGGGTTTCGGGCTTTACGCTATCGAGAGTCACTGTCCTCTCGAATCCCCGATTTTCGATGAGCCCTTTTCTCCACGCGCTAGCCCTTTGGGTCCACATGACCATTACTCTGTGACCACAATCTTACCTCATCGGGGCTACGGGGTTTATGATGCCTCCATATACTGACGCTCTGTTACGCTGACAGCTGGCCTCCACTATGCCTCTGTCCTCCTGCTCTACTGTGCTGACAGCTGGCCCCCACTCATCGGGGTTTCACGGATCGCGATTCTGACTTGCACAAAACTCTTTTCAACGGGATCCCCGATTTCCCGATGAACAAAATGTTGACGGCGCATTGATCTTCGACACCTGTCCCTCAGATGGACGGTCCCGATCCCTCCAGGATTTCGAGATTTTCGATGTCAAGTGACTTTGTCATTTCAAAGTCCCGATCACCAATGCCTCTGCTGACGTCACACGTGGTTTGACATGTGTTAGATCCTGCCATGTGTCACTCTGATTCGTGACTTACGTGTGCCTGAAGTGTTGAGTCTGCCTGACACCTGTCATTCCCTGATTGTGCCACGTGTCCCTTGCTGACGTTGGTTGGATCAACAGTTCAGATGCAATCTTGGCTCAACGGCTACGATTGAATCACAATATCGCATTTCGCGATTTCGGAGTTCTTGATGTCAAGAGATTTTGGCATTAAAAAGTCCCGATCCCCGATACTCCGATACGGGCTGTGATCAATGGTCCAGAGCACTTCTTATCCAACGGCTGTGATTACATTGTGAAATTGCATATCGCGATTTCAGGGTTTTCGTTGTCATTGTTCACGAGACTCGTGAAACTCTGATTCCCAATTCTCCGATGAGCAAAATCAACGGTCCATATCTCAAGCTTGCTTTAACGGCTGCGATCAAATCGCGAAATCGCATATCGCGATTTCGAGGTTTTTGTTGTCGAGTGAATTGGACATTTCAAAGTCCCAATCCTCGATTCTCCAATGGCTTATCTCTCTCGCAGCTTCTACAGATCTGACGGCTGTCAGCCTTTCGAAAAATTTGAATGGGATCCAACGATCATTGACTCTTCTCCTCCCGATTATTGCTGCGCTGCTATTCATTGTTATTGTCATCACTGCAACCACAACTGTACTTGCCATCAATGACAAGTATACGCTGATTTGCTGTCTGTTAATTGAATTTGCCAACAATCATTTCCTTTCCTGCAATTTCTTTCATTGTTGATGGAGCCTTTGAGAATATTAGCATAGCTTTTAGGATTTTCTTCATTTTCGTTTTTTGATGGCTTTGTGACCTTAGTGCTTGAATCACCCTTGGGGGTCTTTTGTTTTTCCTCATAGCCAAGACTTGTCTTGATGAATGGTGACCTTTGGTAACTGAGAATGTTATCTTAAGATTTCAATACTTTTTCCAAACTTCAAGCTTCTACTCAACTAATCAGTTGTGTTTTCTAGTTCTTTTCTTAATGAAATGATTTCAGCGTCTAGCTTCTCGCAATTTTCTTCCTTTTCTTCCATATGGATTCTCACCACTTCTTCTATCCTTTTTGCCTCTTCTAATTGAGTCTTCATGATGATAATTGTTTTTTCTATTTCATGAAGATCATGATCCTTCTTTTCATATTTCTGCAATTGCTCTTTTTGCTTTCTATTCTTTCCCCCGAGTCTGTCTATTTCTTCTAAGGCACTAATGAGTTTTGCTTCAAGATTCACTTCCCCATTAACATCTTCTTCTTCTTAATATGATTTTTCTTTCTGATTGTCTTCTTTTTCTGTATTAGTAGAATTCTTATCCATGTCCATGAAGAGGAATTATTCTTTGTTAATGTTAGAAACATATCCATCACTTTCTTCTGGCGAGCTACTATCCTTTCTAGAATAAAAAATCTTCTTCTTAGTATATTTTCCACTTTTGTGTTTATAGGGTTTGATTTTATTGTTATGTTCTTCTTCATCATCATTGTCTTCCTTTTTTTCATATGGACATTTACGACAAAATGTCCTACTCTCCCACAATTAAAACATTTGAAGGGTAGCTTACCTTTGTATTTGCCAGATCCTCTTTTTAGCTTTCTCACGAATTGTGCTTCTTCTGTATCTGATTTGTGGCTAGAAAAATCACAGGATTTGTGTCCTTTTATCTTTTTTGATGCTTTGAAAGCTTCTTCCTTCGCTGTTGGATTTTCTTTTCCTGTCCTCATCTCATATGTAGTGAGAATCCCATGCAATTCATCCATTGTTGATGAATCAAGATCCTTAATTTATTCAATGGTGGAAACTTTGGCATCAAATCTTAAGTGGGGTGACCTTAACAACTTTTGTACAATCATTGGTTCTTCAACCTTTTCACCAAGTCCTCTTATGGCGTTGACAATTTCATCAACGCAGAGAAGATAAGTTGCAACATTATCTTCATCTTTCATTTCTAGGATCTCAAATTGTCTTCTATGAGTTTGGAGCTTTGCCTTCTTAACCTTGTCATCACCTTCATAAATATTTTGAAGCTTGTCCCAAATTTATTTTGTCGATCTGTAATGCATCACCTTGACAAAATCATATTCTAATAAACCACACAAGATTGCGTTCATGGTTTTTTCATTATTTTCACTTAGCTTCTTCTTGGCCACATTTGTTGGTGGAGTTGTTGGGTTTGTATAACCAATCACAACTGATTTCCAAATATCAAACCCAAGGGCCATTAGATATGTTCGCATCCTTATGCTCTAGAATGCATAGTTTGTTTCACCAAACAATGGAGCCCTATTTGTGGAGAAAACTTCTTGAACAACAATGTGTGTTCTCGATATCTACCTTCCAATGGTTAGATTGTTTCCGAAGGAACTAACTATCATACCAATTGTTGAACTTATGCTTATACTGAGAGGGGGGGAATCGATATAAGATACTTTTTACTTTAAATGGGCATTCATCAATCATTTATTAACTTTGAAACAATAAATGCATGTAAACTCAAATCATAGTACACATAGTTTAATTTGGAAACCCTTGTGGGAGAAAACCACATAAAATTATCTTTATAAATGTATGTAGGGAAAAACCTAGTGTTACAAATATTGTAGGCACCAACCTACTAGAGACATCAATCTCGTCATATAAGCACCAACTCAACAAGATATTGTGTAGGAACCAACCTACTAGAGATACTAATATCCTCAGTTGAGCACCAACTCAACAAGATATTGTGTAGGCACCAACCTACTAGAGAAACCAATCTACTCAGTTGAGCACCAAATCAGTAAGACCTGTATAGGTACCAATCTAAGATCTTCATACATAGAGTATTTTTTACCTCACCTACATGCTTCATACCACATGCATTTCACAGCATCATCATTCCATTAAATTTCATGGTCCAACACCTCTCCTTGCTTCATACCCCAGACATAGTTTCAAACCCTAGTCAGATTTAGCCTTCATGCCCTAGTGTTGTGATAAATCTCACCCTGCAGACAAGTTGAGCTCCCCTTAGTTGGGTTTTCTTCAACTAAGACAACTAGAACAAATGGACACTAACATTCCTAGTTTCCATCTATTTATGCATGAAATAAGAGAGGAAGAGGAAGAGAATGAGGCACCTTTTTGTGTCGGTTGTCCTCACTGCTCTTTATTGTTTCAGCATTGGATCTAGTCCAGCTCCAAACGTAGTCTACCTGCAAAGAAATAGAACTATCCTCTTCCTATACTACTTGTAACAAGTTAGATAAAAACTATCGTAACTAGGCCACAATCATTCATACATAAACTTGAAAAGAGACAAAAATAGAGAAATGGGCCAAGTTTATTAATATGAGAAACAATGGAACTTACAATGGTGATGTGTTGCAAGCCTCCTCCAATGTTCCTCCTATCCAGCCCCTACATGAATGTATTGATATCAAAATGATGATGATTCAATGGATTTCCTTCCCTCTTTTCACCTTGGAATGCACTCATTATATAGGAGTTGGAGGCTTAACCACCATGGAGAAGATCACTCACTAGATCCACTAAATTGGGATCTCCAATATTTTTAGGGAGAAAATATCTCTCAAGGACTTTAGGGAGAAAATATCTCTCAAGGATTTTAAGGAGGAAATATTTCTCAAGATCCACCAAATTAGGATTTTTCTTTGATAAAATCTCTCAACCATCCATGAGATTCTCAACTTCTCCTTAAGATTAGGAAACTAAATGTGAGGTGGATTCTCATACTAAATTAATTTCCTTTTTATGAATAATAATGAATAATACATGTGCACATAGTATTTTGACCTTTCATATGATAAATTTATCTCCTAACATGTCTAGGGATTATGACAAATTCTCCCTCACTAACGTGTGACTAATTCACACTTAGTAGTGTGGGAATTTGGTGTGTAATAGATGCCCCCTAAAGTGTGAGGTTAGAAGAGAAAATGATGGCTGAAACACTTTACAAAAATATGTGCATCAAGGGGTTGGAGTAGGAGAGCCTGGCAGAAGTTGCAAACACACATCAAACAATATCAATATATATGTATCATCCTCGAGGCAGGCATACCCATGCTTGGTACCAAAATAATTAACACATGGTCGCCGACCAATACACTACGGATCCATGACAACACTGACAAAGGATATGGCCACCAAAAATACAATGTGGATCCATACCTCCATGAATCGATCAGGTTGAAGCCACGAGATTTTATGCAGTGGAGATACAATATGACAACAACATAGCCACAGACCAATACAAAGCGGATCTATGTGACAGCGTACATCAGTAAAATTATCCTCCATCACAACCTGGGTTGGGCACATAACACTGGTAGGTGCCAAAAAGGTTTCCAGGGTCTTCATCCCATTTATGAACCAATATGATTCTAACCATGTGAATACATGTGTTGATGTCAAACATGGTAGAAACCACTTGATTACCAGTCATAAATGTATACCATTAACAAGTGCGAGAGAAATCACCATTAATGAAAATGACTCCCAATATACCCTAGTACATTCCCTTGAATGTGAATCAATGAGATGAAGTCAAACACTCGGTGGAATCTTTCGATCAGAGGTCAATGATGTAAACCTGTTGTCGAAAGTGAGGAAACCTGCCATTGAGGAATGCAGGTTCCAGGGCACTAATTGGTTTCTAAGTCTAACTCCTGGATAATGCATTGAGGTCGACAAGAACATACTCATCAAAGGAGGGCCATGATGTATCCCCCATCATTGACACAAAACTAATTAGGATAGTTATTTGAGATGATAGCAAATGTGGACAGAATGACATGGGAATGAAAATGGATAATATTGCAGAGGTTGTAAGGATGACTCTTCCCTTGAACATTGTGTGACATGACAAGTGATTTGGAAACATTGAATCGATGAGGCAAGGATCCAAATATAATGTGACGATCACCATAGTATGATGAAAACCAAAGGTTCTCTTCGAAGGAGTCAAAAGAGTATGATGACACGTAGAGTGTGATGACAACCAAAGGTTCTCTTCAAAGGATTCAAAAGAGTATGACGACACATAGAATTCAAATGACTCAGAGACAAGCGGATTATCCAATTGTAAGAAATATGTAGACAAGTTCCATGTTCAAGGGTGACTAAAAAAAACTACCATAATGTTTCAAAAACTCGACCCACTTCCCATCCCCCCCCCCNTAACGAGATCAAGGAGGATAACATATTCTCAGTGCAACTCACCTTCGGTAAGTTCCTCTTCACATGTTTAACAAACCTGAAGAAGTAAGGGTTCAATTCCATATGGGCCCTTCAATGTATAGTTTTACGAGTCTAGAGAAGAAAAACTCGATGGTTTTTCATGTTTGGAGAGTTTGAAAAGAACTTAAATGAAACTCCAAAGTTGAATTTTTCATAAATTTTAGTCCCTCAATCTCAAAAAAGTATAAAAGGATACGAGAGGGAACTCTTCTAACCAAAGTGGTTAGAGTATTCCTTTTTTGTAATTAGTCTTACAAGGCCGAAAAAGGGGTAAACTACCACTCAAAAGATGCCCTTTCAAACCTTTTAACGAGTGTGAAAGGAAACAAGCCGAATCGACAATCTTTTTATATTTATAGAGTCTAAAAGAGATTTAAAGGAAACTCCAAAGAGTTCCTTTTTCATATAGCTTTTACGACTCCAAAAAAGTGATAAAATTATACTTGGGAACCTATTCTCATGTATTTATGAGCACAAGAAAGAACAAAGACTAAGCTCGGTAACATGTTATCATGTATTTACGAGCACGAGAAAGAACAAATACTAAGTTCGGTAACCTATTCTCATGTATTTACGAGCACGAGAAAGAACAAAGACTAAGCTCGTGGTAGATTTCATTTTTTCGCGAGCTTGAAACTAGCAAATAAACTATGCTCAGAGTAGTATCATTTTTACACAAGCTTGAAATAGGGAAAAACTTTGCTTGGTACTTCCTAACATAATGTTTGAAGGTTTCAGGTGATACCCATGGGGGGTTGGTACTTTTCCCTCGGATTGAAAATATAGCGGCTTAATTCTAGCATGATGTCCAAAGGCTAGAGACATGCCCCCCAGGCTTTGTTTCGTCTGCCTACTCTTCTCAATTTCTGTACCCAAATAGACTCCTGGTTACTAATAGGTAAATGTTCACCAGAGAGGGAGGGACAAAGAGGGTAAACTGACACAAGCAAATGAAATGAAGGTTCAATTACGAGATCTGGTGAAAAACTCGACTCAACATTTACAAGATCTAGTGAAAGACTTGACTCAACATTTAAGAGATCTAGAAAAAACACTCGACTCAACTAGAAGGGAATCGATTTCATTTTTTAATGAGTTTGACATAGACAATGAAATATTCTCATGGCCTCTGGTTTTGATCCCCAGACCTATATTTCATTTTTTAACGAGCTTGACATAGAAACGAGAACTATGTTCGCGACCCTCTACTTCATTTTTTAACGATCTTGACACAAAAATGGGAACTTTTCTCATAACCTCTGGGTTCGATCCCCAAATCTTTGTTTCATTTTTTAATGAGCTTGACACAAAAATGGGAACTATGCTCGTAGCCCTCTATTTCATTTTTAACGATCTTGACACAAAAATGAGAACTTTTCTTGTGGCCCTCTGTTTCATTTTTTAATGAGCTTGACACAGAAATGGGAACTTCTCTCGTAGTAGGTTTCATTTTTACACAAGATTGAAACTAGAAAAACTATGCTTGGGACAAGTTTCATTTTTACACAAGCTTGAAACTAGAAAAACTATGCTTGGGGTAGGTTTCATTTTTGCACAAGCTTGAAACAAAGAAAAACTATGCTTGTGGGTACCTATTTCATTTTTTAACGAGCTTGAAACCAAAAAATAAACTCTGCTCAAGGCTCACTACCATGGCTTACTAGAGGTCTTCATTAGATGGAAGAATGACACTCTGAAAGGAATACATGGTAAGGGACTCACTCAGAACAATAGGGATAAGAATAGACTCCAAGGTCCCTAATGACAAAGTTACCATGTCAACTACCGGATTTAAATTTGAAGAAGATGAGCATACAATGAGAGGCTCCTTCTCATCGACAGTTGAAAACATGGGACATGTTGCCACATAATTAAGCTATGGCGGGGTGGATACTGCTTGCATGTAAGGAACGTTCAGGCAAGTCGGATGGTTGGCCATCATATGAGGGACAATGAATGAAATCTATTCAATGGTCACAATGTTTCCATTATGAGGGAAATACATCACTCGAAAGAGAGTGTACACAATATCTTTCAGAGCATATACATAGTCCCACTCGAGGAACAAATTGAATTCCAAAGGGCCTTGGATTACCATCACATCAATATGGACAATTTTCCCTCTTAAGGTAACAGGTAACTAAGGAAGGATCCCTAAAGGTTGACTGACTCTTCTATTAAAAGCCAACAAATTTTGAGTATCGGGCACAAGTTGAGGGAAACCTAGAGCGTGCCAAGTGTTTGAGGATAAAAGGATAACATAAGTGCCTTCGTCTATAATAGAGTGACATATGTTTATATTTCAAACTTGTGCAATGATTTGGAAAGGCAATTAGGAAGGAAGGCAAGGTGTCATCAGTCCATTCGAATCAAAGGAAATGACCTCAGTACTTGGAAGGGATTCTGTGGAAATGGATGAAATTCCCCCTTGTCCAAAGCTATATGTAGTGATAAGAAGAACATGAGCGGTATCTAGTTCACTCTCCAAAGGGAGAGTGGAATCGAACAATGATTGAACTGGATCGACTACTTGAACTTCACTCTTCAAAGGAAGAGTGAGATCGATCGATAATGGAGTTAGATCGACCACTTGAACTTCACTCTTCAAGGGAAGAGTGGGATCGAGCGATGATGAAGTCAGATTGACCACTTCATCAACTAATGGTAGGTTGGGAGAAAATTTACGATAATCGGTTGGAAGTTGTTGTTGGACATAAAAAATATTTTCCAACAATTTCGAGGCTTCATCCGAGAAAATGTAAGTTTGATTACTTCCTTCATAGAACCTACAAGGAAATTTGACTCTACTTTCTTTTCCCCGACCTTATTTTCACTAGTTGATGGTTTGTCACTAACATGATGGTTGGCAGCTGATGAAATAGGTTTATGATAACCCATGGGCCATGCTTCTAAGACCTTGGATAAACTAGGGAAATATCTAAGAATATGGTCACCCTTACAAATCATGTAAAGGTATTTGGGCTTGCTAGTTGTCTTGGTAGGCTTGTCACCATCATCAACACTCCTAGCCTAATTGACAGTAATTGGTTGATTGCTTCCAACATGTCTTGCAACGGTTGGAAGTTTGGCCCTTTGCTTATTTTTTTTCTTCTTCTTCTTATCCACTTGGTTACTAGCTCCAGAGCTTTCACTAGGTGAAGAAGAAGAAAGGGAAGAAGACCCGACGGACGAATAAGGTGAAGGGCCAACATGAGGTTGAAATTCTTCAGAAGGAGGGATGACATTCAAAATAGTAAAGGAATTCAAGATCATTGGAGTGGAAAATAACCATATTGGTAATCTGATAGTGAATCCAGGTAGACTCAAAGTATCAATATAAGGAGGACCAACATTTCCAAAAGAAGGAAAAACAAAAGGTTCCCCGGAAAAAAGGGATCCCTTGATTGGTAGACTTTAGAGATGTTGTAATAGACACCAAATCAACCTAAGGTCCACTAAATAAAAGAGCACACACTACCAAAGTCCCTAAAAGATAAGAGAAAGAAAACAAATGAAGTAGGGATATTCCGGAGATGGGAGATGATGTCGTAAACAAAGGTATGAGAGGTAGTTACCTCGACCTCCACTTACAACCCTACCCGATGCAAGTAATCCTTACTTCGTGAGGCCACCCTCCAAGGGTACTGAAAGTGTGATGCAACGTCTTCCTCAGGTACTACAAGGAACCTTTTGAAGAAGGAACCCCCCTTGCAGTCACCCGTGTAGAATACTAGGAAAAACAACTATGTTTACCAATTTCACAGGACGATCGGTGTAACTAGTCGACAGTGAAGACTAAGCAAATGGAACTAGGAATGGTGGAAACAAATATACGACCCAAATACTAATAATAAGTGGTGTCACCCTTGTGATCTTCCACTCTTCAAAGCTCCAAAACTTGTTGTAGTCCCACTAGGCAAACATAAGAGGGGAGATCTCAAACCGTCGCTTCGCTTGACTTCGTGCTTAACTCCTGTGTAAGAGGAGCTCTCCCATGTAAGTGGCCTTGGATAATTTACTCTCCACCCTACAACCAAGGCCCTAAAATCCTAGACTTGTGATCGTTTTCTAATAAAGAAAAAGTCTAGTTGATTTTAGATTATGCGCTTGTTCCTTTTATGGTTGTTTTTTACTCAAAAGGGATTGCAGATGCAACTTGACTACGATGTGTGACACTTGACTCCAAGAATACTTCAAAGAAAATATGAATGCAATGCAATCTTTAAGTTTTGATGAAGGCTATCTATAGAAAGGAGCAAGAGGTTTCAAGTAAAGAAACAATTACAACTTTCAAAGAAAGAAACATAAATTACTCTTTGAATGAAAAAATTATCCAATATATGAGTCAAATAAATTGCAGAATACATGATTCATGCCCCCCCCAACCATGAGGGGGAAAATATTTTAAGAATGAAAGATAAAAAGTGCCAAAAACCATGCAAATTTTTCACTCTTAAAATGCAAGCTCAAAACATTTCACTTACACACTAGAATGCAATCAATTTCTCTTTGTTTGACCTAATATGAAATACAATTAAATGCACCTTATTAATGCTTATTTACATTCAAATGAAAACAAAGAGTTCAAAGATGATATAGAAATGAACATGAAGCAGAAAGAAAATTCAAATGAAGATGCATCACAAGCTCGAGGGAATCAAACACAAAAATGAATTTTCACACTAATTCAAGCAAGAAAGAAATCACTCTTAAAAATAATTTAAAATCAATAGATTTGTGAACAATTAATGTTGCAATAGACCTCAAAAGGTTCAGAGTTGACTTAATGGATCAACACTTTCCAAAAAGACTACTGGAAACAAGGTCTGATGCACTATATTGTCTCCAAGTTGATGAAAAATACCTTCAAAACTAATAAGAAAAATACTTGAAAGCTTTCAGAAAGAAAAAGACAAAAGTCTAATGATTGGGCAATCACCAAAAATCAGAACCATTGAAAATCAAAACTGCATTCAAGGATAAGATGAAACTTGAATGTTTGACCTTTCACAACTTGATCACATACAATACATTAAACAAAAGGTAACAAGAGTTATGAATGCATTCTTTCAATCAAACAAAGTCCAAAACAAACTAATAAGAATTTGGGACAAAGTTTTTAATAATAAAACCCAAGAAACAGAGAGAAAAAGGACTAAAACTTGAAACAAAAACATAGGTGATGCTCATGTTACCAAGAAGACATGGCATCACTGCAAGGGAGACGCTCCCAAATACACTGCCAAGGAGTGTCATTGATGCTTTGTAAGGCACTAGGGGGGAGTTTCATTGCGAACAATTCTCCAGGACAACTGAAAATTAACCCAAACTCAACATGAAGCTAATCAAGGATTTTGTAAGCTATCTAGTGAAGATGAAAATCCAAAATAAATTCAAAGAAAAACATACATTCAACAATCAAAACACAAAAAATGGCAGGGATAAAAACCAAGGAACAATCATCCCCAGAGGAGTCGCCAAAACCTATTGTGAGAAATCTCACCCCACAGACAGGTTGAGCTCCCCTTAGTTGGGTTTTATTCAACTAAGACAACTAGAACAAATAGACACTAACATTCCCGATTTCCATCTATTTATGCATGAAATAAGAGAGGAAGAGGAAGAGAACGAGGCACCTTTTTGTATCGTTTGTCCTCACTGCTCTTTATCATTCTGGTGTTGGATCCAGTCCATCTCCAAAAATAGTCTACCTGCAAAGAAATAGAACTATCCTCTTCTTCTACTACTTGTAACAAGTTAGATAAAAACTATCGTAACTAGGCCACAATCATTCATACATAAACTTGAAAAGAGATGAAAATAGGGAAATAGGCCAAGTTTATTAATATGAGAAACAATGGAACTTACAATCATGATGTGATGCAAGCCTCCTCTAATGCTCCTCATGTCCATCCCCTACATGAATTTATTGAGACCAAAATGATGATGCTTCAATGGATTCTCGTCCCTCTTTTCACCTTGGAATGCACTCATTATATAGGAGTTGGAGGTTTAACCACCATGGAGAAGACCACTCACTCGATCCACTAAATTGGGATCTCCAAGAGTTTTAGGGAGAAAATATCTCTCAAGGATTTTAGGGAGAAAATATCTCTCAAGTATTTTAAGGAGAAA
Organism: Picea mariana; assembly: GCA_032191745.1. NCBI lineage: Eukaryota > Viridiplantae > Streptophyta > Pinopsida > Pinales > Pinaceae > Picea > Picea mariana. The sequence goes on along the minus strand of JASDQU010509249.1, from coordinate 12,106 downwards.
ATCTCTCTCAAGATCCACTTAGGATTTTTGTTTGAGAAAATCTTTCAACCATCCACGAGATTCTCAACTTCTCTTTAAGATTAGGAAACTAAATGTGAGGTGGATTCTCACACTAAATTAATTTCTGTTTTATAAATAATAATGAATAATACATGTGTACATAGTATTTTGACCTTCATGTGATAAATTTCTCTCCTAACATGTCTAGGGATTCTGACAAATGCTACCTCACTAAAGTGTGATAAATCCACACTTAGTAGTGTGGGAATTTGGTGTGAAACACCTAGTGAAACTCATAACATCATTTCGAAAATATAATTCCAGACTCCAACATCACAACCTCAAAACAACGCACTTTGCGGCATCATAGATCTTAGTCCTTCATAGTGCACCCTTAAAATTCCAATAAAAATTCTATTGCGCACCTTTAAAACCCAAGAATATTCCCTAACTCCTSTTTTGCACCTCAAATCTCTTCTGCGCACTTGTACTTGATATTCTTTCTTATATATTCTTCAAATGCACACATCTAGCATGTATTTATAGTGTTTTTGTGTTCACTTATGGGGACAACTTGTAAAATTAGTTGGTTTGACATGTACTTTTTGGTTGGGCCGACTTGACAAAATATTTCATATCGCATCATTCTATGGAGTTAGATAGAGTGCTATATACCGTTAGAAAGGTCTCAGAATAAAATTTTCAACCATATATCCTATGCTTCCATTTGAGCTAGGTATTCAAAGTAAGAAAGCCTTCAAAGATAGGGTATCCAAACTGATCATAAAAAATCCAAAAACAATATTTCCAACAATCTCCATATTGCAATCTTTATCTTGGACTTTTGTAGTCTCCCCCTATCTTTGACATCAATGAAAACAATATTTCCAACATATGATTTGTGGAATACTTCATTCTTAACTTTGGAAAATCATTATACCTTTGAATCCTTATTGAGATTGTGATGTTATTGCACCTATCCTAAAGATCATTCTTGTTATTTTATTACGACCATTGCAAAATAGTTCAAAGATATTTGTTGGTTGAATAGCTCACACACTCAAAAGGCTAATATTTCTAACATATGAAAATGTTGTGCAAAGAATTAAAAGATCGTACCTTTCATAAAATTGCAAAAGGCCTTTTCTTGTGCACTTGTTTGACTCAATGTGCACCTATTTAAAAGGACCATCTCTTCAAAGCTTGTGACATTATGCATTTCTTTGAAAGATCAATCTTCCTAGTTCTTGTGACCATTGCACAAAATCCTCAAAGATTATTCTTGGAAAACCTATGAAGTGTACTCATTGGTGTTTCGATGTTTTAGAATGTTGTAAAGGTCACACAATTATTTAAAAAATCATTCTTCTCAAGTTTCATAATCTTGTCATAACCTTTCGAATGATCAATCCTCCAAGGCCTCATGATATTGTGAATCATCCCAAAAGATTGATTATCTCAAGGATTTATAAAATTCATCACGCAAGTTTCTAAAACAATCATTGTCCACCTTGGCAAAGCCATTGCATTCCTCTATATGATCGTTCTTTGAAATCTTCCAAATCACATCGCAGTCTTTTAAAATTTTGTATTTCATCAAGCTTGTGGTATGTTTTGGGAGGTTTCTCAAGACCGTTATGGTGAGCCTAAGATTATTTTGATTGAAAATTTGGACATCCAACGAGCAAGAAACAAATTCAAACATTAACTTTGCTTCATATTGCCGAATGCCTCGAATCTACAATCAATATAAGGATTCCCTTATGGTGAAGGACAAGGTGACTACTATTTTGTGCTTCTTTCCCTATATTAGCACAAAGATATAAATATCATTCTTTACTAATATCTTGAGTACCACACAAGGCATCAAAGGATCATCTTTCAAAATCTTGCAATGATGTTTTTTTTTGTTTTCTAATGTATCTATGGCTTGCAGGATTATCTTGTGGTATAAGAAACCATGACTCAGGGGAATCTAAGCCGTCAAAATTACCCAGAGATCGCTCCTAGCCCAGGACACACCGACCCTTAACATGGTTGAAGTTTAGGTGTCTCCTCTTGCTACCACAAAGTTTCAAACCTAGGTCACCATACATAACAAAGCCCCTCAAAAACAATAGCGCTAGCAAGATTTGACAATATTGGAATGATGTTGCAAAATCTAATAAGATGCATTTTTGCAAAGGTCGAGGCATGATCTAGATATTTTTAACAAGTTACCGCACCAGTGTAAAAAACATTTTTATGAAGCTGTGAAGTTATAATGGATTCTTTAAAGTTACATATTTTTGAAAGCTTTAATATAAACCGAGCACTTTTTGTGAGTATGGGAATCCAACTAGAATTATACATGTCCTCGTACCTACTTGATGTGGTATGTGCATCAAATAACTTCAAAAGAATATCATTGAAGTGGCTTCGAAATGACAATCCAATTCATGTCTACTATCAGATATTGTGGGAACATAAACACAAAAGTAGCTACACACAAATCCATGACAACTTCATAGTTGCATCTACACTCATATTTCGGAAATCAACTCCATAGATGAAATAGGAAGTAATGCAAGTGATAAACACATTGGGAGATGGGTATGTAATGGAAGGTAACACATATATCAGAGTACTTGGTGCTACCAAGCCCCCTCATGTATTTCCTAAGTTCATTCTAGATAGGCTTAAAATATAACAAATAGCTTATCAAACTTATCTACATGGATTTAGATCTTCGGTCGCCAAAGACAAGAAATCTCCATTGCCTACTCCACCTTTGTATATAGGATCTTATGGTCATAGCAATTTTAAATATACCAAAGAAAAAAGATGAATCTTTGTTACCCTATCATTTTAGAGAAGATATATTTAGAAGACACAATCCTCTAAATGTAGTAGCATGACACTACATAGTTCTTAGATATGCATGGACATATCAACATAAAGACTGATGAGAAGAAGAGGTCTATAGAAGGGCCAAACCTTATGTATAAATATTGGCAAGAATAGGTCCCGAAAACAAATCACGGAGGGAAAAACAAAATTGATAGGAGGAGAAAAATAAGAGAGAATATCAAGTAGCTAAGGAAGAGGCATCGGAGCAAGAGCGCGGAAAGAAAAATGAGGAAGATTGTAAAGCTAGAATAGAGGTATAGTAGAAGGAAAATTAGGAAGGGACCAAGAGGCTAAAAAGGAAAATAAGAGATGAGAAGAGGTATAAAATGAAAGGAAAACACAAGAATAGACTAAAAAGAAGAGGATTGAAGATGAGAGAGTGGCCAATGAAGCAAAAGTAGTTGGAAAATCCAACTTTGATGAAGAATAATAGGAAAGGTAAAGAGAAGAGGATCAAAGAATAGAAGTGGAGTGGAAAGGTGGAGAAACGTCAAACCCATAGGAGTTAATTCCCCTAGAAATAACAGATATGCATGCAATGAAATCAATTATAGGAACCCATCTTCCCTTTTTAGGACTGATCTCAGGTTAGGCCCTGCAGGCAAATACAAAATAGGTGGCCATCCTAGATTCATTTGTTTTTAAGAGAAAAAAAGAAACATGTAATAACGTAGACTCATAAAAAGTTAATGATTTCAAATTATTAGGAGTTGATTGTTGCCACATAAAATCTTGTAATTAAGAAAATTGAATTAGACCCCATAGTAACAACTTTAGTAGGGGTTGCTTGTATTAAAGCAAGTCCAATGTAATAACGATGGTAAAGGAGTTGGAGGAAAGCAAGATGAATATAGAGGTTTTGGAAAATCAAGTAGCTTGTTATAAAGCAAACATGGAAAAGATAATTGAATAGAAAGCATGTTCTCTAGAAGTGTAGGATGAGTTGAATGTGGTTGAGAGATTATTATACAAAAGGCTATAAGATCTACAGTCTTATTCTTCACAATTCCTAGACTTTTCAAACAAAGTAAAAGACAAGAAATTCGAACAAGAAGGAATATAGAAATATGAGGATTAAGTTAGGAAATGGAAACAAGAATAAATAGAAGCCATTGTAGAGACCCAAAGAATGACAAAAACGAAATTTATTGTCACCTTGTGGATTTTTCTAACATGAAATCAACATGTACAAAACTAGAGAATAACATTGAGAAATCCTTTAGTAAATGCCAATGCCTATGGGAAGCAACTGAGAAAGTGATTAGAAGATGTTAGCTTTTTTCATTTGGTGAGTCAAGTGCACCAATAACAACAAAATAATGTATAGAAGAGTTGGAGAACAATATAAAATTGGAAAGGGTAGTTATAGAAACAACTCTAGGAATAACTAAGCCTGAGTTGAATTAAATGTATTTTTATTCCATCAAAAGAAATCAATTTGATTAATTCCTTCCTCAACATGTTACAAAATGGTATGGAACCAATGTCAAGAGATTTGATCATGTATGAGGTGGACTTAGAACAATTGGTCTTTCCACCATGTCATCAGCATTCAGTCGCAAATTTGGGATGCTTACTTTCAAGATAAAGTTGAAGGGAGAATATACATTTATTAAAGTCTAAAAAAAATATTAAATTTTAAAGAATACATGTCAAAAATATTACAGGGAATAACTGCCCAAAAAGGAAACAAAGTTTCCAAGAAAGAATCAATGCAAGAGGTAGTTACCTTTACATAATCTATAAATGCAACCCTTTTGAAGGAGAATAGGATTTTGCTTCTTACATTTTTGTAAACTCCTTTAGAGAATTTTATTGAGAAGAAGCCAATGTTGGCTAAGCTATTGAGAGAAAGACTATGATTCAAATGCTAAATGTGTATGGAATTTCTTCTATTATATGTTCTTATTAGAATTGTTGTAAGAATTCCATTTTTAATATGTGGATGGTTCTTTGATTAAGAATACATTTGTATTTTTGTTTGTTTCTTAGTTTTGTGTCTATATCCTATGACATGGAACTATAACCAATTTCTAATTGTAGAGTTTTCTTGATTGATATTTGATTATCTACATTTCTGCAATTGTTTTCCGATGACTTTTGGTTGAAGGTAATAGTAGAGGTACAATTGGTAGTGTCTTCAAAACTCTTTTCTATTAGTTCATAGCTAAGAATCTGAAATAGATTTGCATTCTGCATATAGAATAGAATTACATTTGCATTCACATTTAGCATCTTAGGATTTAAATAAAATTTAAAACCATTCATGGTTGTTAGGCCAAAATCTGGATGGGTTCCCTATTGTAAACAACATAAGGTCTAATTGGGACCTTTAATTGGGGAGAATCCATACTATTTGCACATAGACATTTTCCCCTATCAATCGGTTTTGCATTAAGAGGGCCCTTGTATGGCTAAAATAGATGATTTTCAATCACATGAAACCCATACTAATTGTTTAAATCATAACTTGTATTATATTCAAATATATACCCATGGTAAATATTAAATTTCATAACAAGTTTTTGAAGATAGAATTGATGACTTTGAGAATGTTGTTTTCACAAATCTAGAACCCCCATACATTATCCCAACTCATGAAGTTAATGTTTGTTTTCATCATACCTAGACATACACTAAGAAAACTGGTAAGTTTCCCATCATTCCATTACTTACTAAATGAACAAGAGATAATAAGAACATCATTTAGACCGAAGAAGAAACTATCATTGAAGCTATAGATTATCTTATTGATCTCACTCTTGAAGAGATTCTCCGACTTTCAAATGCAATTCCACCAACTCCTGTTGTTTCACCCTCTCATTATTCAAGTTCTTCAAAAACCCAATATAGACACTGAATTCACTAGATGACATCTACATGGCATTTCAACCTACCTGTAGGATCCATTAACAATCAAGATGATTTTGAAAAGGCATTCATAGGTAAATTTGGTGATGAATCAACTCCTACTACACTTTTGAAAGAATTAATGGCAATTAAGATGGACAAAAAGGAATGGATAAAATATTTCAACCAACATTTTACCATGATTATTAATAAATTCTTAGTAAACTTTGCACTAGTCAAAGAAGTAGTGGTTGAGTATTATACACCTGCTTTGCACACCTCTATTGATATGTTTGTCAAAAGAGACGAAAATACCACTTTGGCATAAAATTTTAAAGAGGCTAAGAATGTAGAGAAAGAAATTATGAGTTTTATAGGAAACTTAGGATCTAAATACACTAAATCTATGATTTTTCCCAAGAA
>JASDQU010509248.1:16615-34570 GCA_032191745.1 Picea mariana | reverse complement strand
TCTTGACCTTCTGCATACTCGGCCTCTTTTCACGTGTTTCCGATCAAGAAATCGCAATTATAGACGGCCACGATATTTAGAACACCGACTTAACGTTAGAGTGCAAAGCTAAGCTTAAGTTGATAGATGGTATTTTTAAGGTATTATATGGTGATTACAATTGAAATTTGAAGTTCATTCTTATTTATGATGTTCTAATTTCAATATTTTGATATTTTCATTTTTCTTATAGGGATTTGCTATTATATATATATATATATATATATATATATATAGTTTATGGACTTGGTTGGGTTACTTGACTTGTGAAGACTACTATATTATATATACATGATTGTATCTATGCTTATGTGTGTTTATGTTTTTGATTATGTGTTTCACATCAAATTTTATTTATGTGTGTTTATGTGTTTCATATCAAATTTTGATTGAGAACTTGTTATGTTGTGACGTGGATAATTATTGTTATGTGGAACAAATAGTTGATTATGATATAGTGATGTTACATGATTTTCATGATTATGTATGCTTAATCTTGTAATGAATAAGATTTGGGAGGAACTAGTTACTTGTCAACAATAATGCTAGGATCACAAATGACTATGGAAGTCATGTATACATTTGAGTAAAATGTGATTAATTTAATTTAAAACCCATGGAAGATCAAAACATGGAGTCTTGATTCTATGAAAAAGATTAGGGGGTGAGGAATTCCTATTATCCAACACAAAATAGCCACTCATGGCACAAATCAACCAAATAAGCTAACTAAGATTAAATCTCGGATTAATCTAATTCCAAATTTACCCACTTTTGAAGGGACTTTCAACTTTAATTTATTTTTTTAATTAAAAAAAGAAATATTTAATTTGAAAAAAAATGAATAATGAAAAATAATATAGAAACCACACATGGCGTGGTAAATATTAGAATAATTAAGTATTTAGCTAAAAATTAAAAAAATGTGGAATTGCCACCTCAAAAAGTAGTGAATAATTATTATAAAAAATAATTAATTTTGCGAGGATGAGGTGTCACCTCTCTCAAATCCTATAAATAAGCAAGGACCCCATGGTATGGGGAAACCTGGAGAGTAAGGCCAGATGTTGCCGAAATGATTCTCATGTCTCTAATTAAATCTCTAGGTAGTTTATCTTGAGTAAGATCTGGTGTTGGAAGGAAGAGAGGATAATCTTTCTTAGATTTCCTATTATCTCTATGTTTCTCTATATGTATGTGAGCGTGGTGAGTTGATATAGTATGTGAGCTCTGATAGATGGGGGGTTCCACGGGGTGAAGTTGTCCCTTGATAAGGTTGGGTGGTGATAGATTGGGGTTCCGCGGGGTGAAGTTGTCCCTCCATAAGGTTGGGTGGTAAACCTTTTGGTATTGAGTTGGCAAGTAGAGGTGTTTAAGGGACGTAAATGTTTAGTTCAACAATTTAATTATATGTAGTCAATTAAAGAGTATTAGATAGTATTTATTTTAGTTAACATTTCAGATAACTAGAAAATTATATGGCATATGTGAAAGTAATTTTTATGCAGGGTTAAAGGAAAAGAATATGCTCGTGAAGATGCATTTTTTCTCTCTTTTTATTCTAATTCTTTCTTCATTCTACATATATCTTCAGGGATGAGAAATTTAAACTATGGACTACCAAAAAGTTCCAAAAATTTGACTATCTTTGTTTACTTATTTGTAATTATGCTTATTTTAAAAATGTTGTTCATGACATGTTTGTTGACTAATGAAGTTAATTGTGAAGTTTATTAATTTACTCATTTTATAGTGGATTTCTTAATTTAATGAGTTCAAGTAATTTTCTTCATAGATAGTAATCTTCCAAAGTATGTTTAGTTTCCACAATTACATGATTAGTTAAAATTATTGTTGTAGTCTACTTCCGAATTTGTGAGAGAATGTATTTTAGAGATCATCCAATCACCCACTATTCTCTCCCCAACATATGTTCTTTTGTAGCACCTCTTATGAATGCATTTATTATATTTCTTAATAGAATGTGTATATTGAATTATTATTTATAATTATTTACGTGTATATTTTTCCAACTAATTATAGCTATTTGTGGACATTATAATTATTTGTGTATATTTTGAGAGCTCCTATGGAAAGCATTTACTATATTTCTTAATACAACATGTATATTGAATTATTATTTATAATTATTTGTGTATATTTTCCCAACTAATTATAGTTATTTATGACATTATAATTATCTATGTATATTTTGAGAGCTCTTATGTAAAGAATTTACTATATTTCTTAATAAAATGTGTATATTGAATTATTATTTATAATTATTTGTGTATATTTTCCCAACTAATTATAGTTATTTCTAGACATTATAATTATTCTTATACCTTTTTTTCGAGCTCTAGTGGGATGCATTTAGTGTATTTCTTAATATAGTGTGTATATTGAATAATTATTTATAACTATTTATGTGTATCTTTTCCCAACTATTTCTAGATATTTCTGGACATTATAATTATTTCTAGAGCTCTTATGGGATGTATTTACCATGTTTCTTAATAGAGCATGTATACGTAAATATTCAAACTCATCTCAAATCTATACATTCATCCAATTTCACATTCTGCAACCAATATTTATGTTGGTGTGTGGCTTATAAAAAGAAATGGTACATCAAGTTACTAGGGGCACATACCGAACTTTCCATGAATTGGCCTTAATTTTATCAACCACTTTCAACTGTTGGTTCGTTACAACATTAGTACCAATATTTTATCGACTTTCCATCCGGACAAAGCCTCCCATCTCGGATCACATTCAAGAGTGGCCTAGAAGAAATAAGTTGATTAAAGCTAACATTCGTCCATAGTTTCTATTGGAGTGGTTCCTTAAGTCCCTATTTCCATATAATTCGAAGGATGTTTCTACATCTGGGATAATGACAGAGGAGGATGAAATATTTAAATCCCGACAATTATATCTTATATACGCTCAATCTAGGATACTCTATGAAATTATTCTCGACACACCACAATCGAGTAATGATCCAAGAAAAAATATTGGGACCCATTTTGATGGAATTATAGGCTCAGCCAATGCCAAGTCTACAAACCATGTGACAAATTAGATGGAAAAATTGTCTCTCAACCATCCTACTTCGTCTCCTCCTGCCTAGTCATTGAAACTACATTCCATGCCGTCAATGAACTTGAAGGGTAACCAACAACCTGCAGGGAATAAGAGGAAATGTAGAAATAATAATCGCAAGGGTGGGAATAATAACAACAATGAAAAACAGAATAACGATAAGTTTGGTAACAATGATAGCGAGGGGAAGAAGGAAAAGAGGAAGGTGAAGTTTCCATGTAAGTTGTATAAAGAGGATCACCTCACCCATTTATGAGACTTATAGGGAAACAACCTGTTGTGTTAACTAATTTGTTTCTGTATAATCAAAATATGGCCTCAAGAACCTCAAACACTGGAAATGCATCGGGTGGAGGTCAAAATCCCCCAACACATGATGGTGTCCATCAATGCATAAATATGGTTCGATATTTGATTATCATAGCCACTAGGACTCATGATTATGGTTCTCCACAACCTACTTTAGGTAAAGATCCTCCCCTTGTGGAAACACCTTTGTAGATTGATAATCCTGACCATATGCCTCGCATTATGAAAAGAATTCTTAAGCACTCTACTCATTATCCCAATGCCAGATCCACCCAAAATTACTCGATTGTCGAATATTTGGGCCAAATGTCATGTGTGATGTTAGTTTTGGAGGTACTCTAGACATTCCTAATATAGAGGAATGCCTTGTTATCTATGTTGGGGGATATTGAATCAAGAGGCTTGAAAGTTATCAAGTTCGATGTCAGATATGTCCAACCTCGCTTACCTTACTATGTGGATTTTCAAATCCATGTGGAGTGTATGGATATGACTATTAAGCGTAATGTCATCGATGAGGGTTCTTCAATGTCTATGATGTCTCTATATTTTTGGAAAGCCATTGGATCTCCCTAGATTTCTCAGTCTATGGCTATGTTAACTATGTTTCATGGGTGTTCGTTTAGACCCCATGGCATCCTTCCTTCTCTTCAAGTCCAGTTAGGAGGTAAAACTGTGGAGGTCGAGGTCGAGTTGGTTGATGCACCCCTTCAATACAATCTTTTAAGCGGTTGTAATTGGACTTACACTATTACAATTTCTATTTCATCGTTGTTTCATATTTTATGATTTCCTCATGAAAGGAAGATTGTAAATATCGATCAATTATATTTCTCGCTCACAAGTTCCTTTGCATCAGTGGGATCCTCGGTCCCCATTATCGAGAATTCTCAAAAGGAAATTGAGAATATTGGTTTTGGAATGTATCCTTCTTTGATGGAAACCTTTAATTTTTCGACGCAAATCTCATATATTAATGTTGTTTTCAAAGAATCCTCATCGTCATTGAGGCATGTCTCATTATGTACTTCATATTTCGATGACTCATGGACTCTGCCTTCTCTGACTGCATCATACAGAGTTCACTCACAGATCATAATGAAAATGTTGTTGTTTGTAATTGAGATTGAATATTTGACTATCGAGGAAGCCATTGTAGAACTAGATACTCCCTCTTCGCAGAAGGAAGAGGTGGATCTTTTCCTAGACCCCACATGGACCATAAAATTGTCTAGTTCACATGATTTCCTTGATGGTAATTTTCCTTTGGACGAAGCGATTTTAGAGGCCATGACTAGTCCTGAAAGGCCTAGGGAGGACCTTCATCATAGATCTTATTTCATCCCATAACTTGAAAGGATCTAACGATATCAGTTCAAGTATGCCATGAGAGAGATTTTTGGTCACACTGTGGTCCATTGTATAAACATGGAATGTATGCTAAAGAGATCATGGTGGGCACAATTAAGGTAGAGGAAATACTTCGGTTTCCTCCCTTGCACAATATGCATCAACTTTAGTGTTTACAGGGGACAACTAACTTCTTACGTCGCTTTATATCCAACTATGCCAATATCATGAAGGGTTTTATGTGTCTCTTGAAAAATGATACTCCATTTATATGGGATGAGCGAGCCCAATATTCCTTTGATGCCCTTAAGAAATCTGTAGTGTCAAAACCTTTGCTAAGTCCTCGAGACTATAGTAGAGATTGTCTTCTGTATACAACCACATACGAAGGGATGATTGGTATGGTTCTTGTTTAGAAGGATGATGAGCTCAATGAGCATGTTATCTATTATCTTAGTCGAAACCTAATCGATCCTAAACTTAAGTACTCTCATGTGGAAAATCTATTCTTAACAGTCATGTGTGATGTTCAAAGATTGCACCATGGTCACCAACGTCAATACATTTCAATACGTCATGACAAAGAGTATCATAGGGGGGAAATAAAATAAATGGATTTTTATTTTGCAGGAGTTTGATCTTGATTTTGTCTCCACAAAATCTAAGAAATCGCTAGTGTTTGCGGAATTAATGTCAGACTTCCCTAGGCAGGATGAGGATACCATTTTCAATGAATCCTTTGTTGATGATCACATTTTACTTATCTCATCTTAGGAACCCTTCTATGGAGACATTATGATATATATTCAAACTCTGAAGCTTCCCCATCATCTTTCAAGGGACGACCGACAACGTGTACACCATCAAGCCAAAAATACCTCATTATCGGTGACACTCTTTATCGTTGAGTGGATTTGTTTTTGCATCTTTTTTTGACTGAAAAAGAAGATAAATCCATACTTAATGAATTTCATAGTGGGTCCTGTGGTGGTCATTTATATGTTCTTGCAACAACCCAAAAACTATTACGAGCTGGTTATATTTGGTCGTCGATTTTTAAAGATTGTGTAGAAGCAGTAAAGAAGTGTCACCCTTTCTAGGTGTTCGCTCATAATATGCACTCACACCTTTCCCCTCGTCACCTAGTCATTTCCATTGGTCCCTTCACCAAGTGGGAACTGGATTTCATGGATTGAAACCTGGCCCCGGTTGAGTGGAACCATCACATTATTGTGGTCATGGACTATTTTACCAAGTGGGATAAGAGCATGCCTACAATTAAATCTGATGGCGAGACTACAACACACTTCGCATTCAATCGAATCATATCTTAGTTTGGGATTCTAAAGGAGATTGTCATTGACCATGGCATTCACTTTCAGAACAAGATGATGACAAAGTTGGAATAAAAAATGGGGTTCAAGAAGGATCATTCATCATCATATTATCCTTAAGAAAATGGCCAAGTAGAGGCTGTGAATAAATCTCTGAAATCCATTTTGAGAAAAACTATCAAGAAGAGTAAATATAACTGGCACATGATGTTGTACCATGCTCTATGGGAATTCCAAACTGCAGTAAAGACTTCCACTGGTTTTTCAATGTTCCAATTGGTTCATAGAGTAGAGTTGATTCTCCCAATTGAATGTGATATTCCTTCTCTTAAGTTATAAATTGAGCTCCTACCTGACACAACTGATCTCGAATAATTCCTACCTAACATGAAATGAGTTATAAATTGAGTTGTAATTGAATTTCATTATCCTACTTGCATTATAGAGCTTAATGTCATCTCCCACTTTCTCATTATATGCCCATTTCCCAAACAATTCTCAACATTCACCAAGCAGTTCCTTTCATATATACTTTGCAACTTGACAACCCTTACCCCTAGAGGAAACATCCCCCATAGTGTCCAGATCCTGCATGCGTTCTCGTACATTGAGCATAGGTATGTTCGACTGCATGGAACTAGTTTTCTTGTTTGTGACAGTCGTTCCATATCTTGTATCATAGAATTTTTTTACCTCTTTTTCAGGTTTTAATAATATGAAAAACAAAAAAAAATCGAAAAACCAAAAAAAGAAGGACAGGAAAAGAGTATTATATTATATCATCAACAATCATGTCACCTTTGAACATAGCACAAATGGTTTAGTCCATTCATCAAAAGTTTGTTTTTAGTATGCCCTTAGGAAGTTGAAAACATTACTGAGAGATAACTCCTCCGATTGGTTATTCTTCTAGTCCCTATGGAGATTTTTTTGATCCCTCCTCCATCACAAAATTTTTCCAATGTTCAGTCTTGAGTCTATGATGCATGATTTATCCATATGTTTGATGCTCTTTCTCAAAGGAAGTCTAAACTAGTGACATAAATTCTTCATAATTATTGACTTTACATGTCGTCCATCCCTTTATAGGTTCATTTCATAATCACTTGAAGTTGTTTTCCTACCTTGCACCCTGGGGCTACTTTAATCATTGGTAAGTGACCTTGAACCCAACAAATGACATATCTTCATTGGTCATTTACTGGGTGGTTCCCCTTGTGTTCGACAATGATAAATCTATTCACAGATTGGAATTCGTGCAGTTTCTTGGATTCCATTATACCCTATTGGTGGTTTCTTTTCATTTGTCGGAAGTTTTCATTAATGACTATTATTCAGGGGGTCTCTTTTGTGTACTACTTGCATCTAGTGCATGCGAGAGACACACATGGTCATTGGTTCGTGCATATCATGTTTGTCTAAGTTATTCCTAATCAAAAAGTGTTTCCTTGTACCTCGAACTATATGATGGGGGATACCTTAATTGATCTAGGTGGATATCAGTGGCCACCCACCCTTTCTGACTAGTTCAAAACAATTTTCTAGCAATTTTGGCAAATTACTATTTTTAGCAGTTTTTAACTTCTAGGGCCATTTTGAGGGCCTAAATGAAGGTTTTTCAGGATCGAGCTTCTCAATGATATATAAAATCATAATTAATCCCCCAAAATGAATCTCCTCGACGATACCTTTACAATGGGTTATCATATGCCTAAAACGAAGATCGTGTGTGAAAGTTACGACCCCGAGAAGTTGATGTACTAACTTACCCAAATGGGGCCCACATGACTTTTGGCCCTTCATCTCCTAGAGTTAGGTTTTTGGATGTCTAGGGTTTTTGGCATTCCTGTTTATTGTAAAAATACCTTCAAAGCTTCATTGTAATCATCTTCTTGCGAATGGGAGTAGCCATCACATCTCTTCTCAGAGATAAGCTGCCACCATTCTAGCGAGTCTTTCACTCTATATTTTTACAATCTCTGTACATTTCTTTCATTATTAGAAATCGTGTATTACTGTATATCTATGTTAATGGTTGCATCTCTGATACATTCATGTTATATTATTGAATATCTGCGATATCTCTATGCATTTATTTATTCTATCTCTGCTCTCATTTTGTGCTGAAAATAATCTAGATCAGTGGTATCAGAGCAGGATGCTCTTGATCATTTTTCAGTGCATGTCCCTGACGAGGTCCGAATATAGCAAGTTGGGTCTCGAGATTTTTTCTCTTGAGGAAAATATCTCTCACACACCCAAGAAACCCTCAATGGCAGAAGAAAAGAAAAACAACAGAGCAGACGATTCTATCAGTGTGTTGCTTGAGAAAGCTCTCATGCAATACAACGACGAAATGATGGAGAATTTTTCCCACATCCTTCAATGCCTACCGATAGAAACATGCACATATTAATCAAATGACCACTTTGGAGGCACCTCGCCTTTCAAGGTACAAGTTAATTTTGATATTCCTGTATTTGAAGGACAGATAGATGCAGAAGCCCTAGACAAATGGTTAAATCTGCTAGAAGGTTATTTCTCTGTCCACATTTTTTTCGACAGAGAAAATATCACCTTTGCACTCCTTAAAGCTCTCCCTCATGTCAAACATTGGTGGGAAACTTACTGGGAGAAAATTTCCATAGAGGAGTCTGGAATATATGGGGTCGAGCCCACTTGGAATTTTTTTGTGGATGCAGTAAAGGAACAGTATTACCCTATTGGAAACTATGAGGACCGATACATGAGATGGACCACATTGTGGCAAGAGAGGGGCCAAGAAGTTCCGGAGTTCACCAATACCTTCCATAGCTTGCGCACCAAGCTGGGTATCAAAGAATCCGAATGAAATTTGGTTTTGAAATACCGTGGGGCTATACACAGATACATTTAGACTGAAATGGATTTTTTGGACATCTCATCACTCAATGTTTCTTATCGATATGATATTAAAATCGAGAAAAAATTTAAGCACTAGAATAAATGGGAGTTCAAGTCTGCAAATTAGCAACAACCAAAGTATGACAAAGATGGCCCTGACAAATAGTCTCCTAAACACCAGTCCAAACCAGAGGAAAAGAAGGGCCACAAGAAGATAAAGAAGGACACTAGAAAATGGTGAGATTTCCACAAAATCCCTTGGCATGACACCGATGAATGTCACTCAAATCAATCATTGGTGGTTGAGATCAAAGACAAGGAGCCGGACCCTGATTTGGAATATGATTCTGAAAATAATGGTAAAGGACAGATCATTGACGCGGACCCCACTTCTATTGTCACGACCACAACAATTCAACTAGAAGAACCAATAGATCCTGAAGAGGGGGAGCACCTTTTTCATTCACATATGTGGGTGAAGGGGACCCCGCTGCATTTTATTGTTGATAGTGGAAGCTAGAAGAAGCTCATATCAGTAGAGGTCGTCAAAAAGTTGGGATTGTCGACGACACCACACCCACAACCATACAACATCTGGTGGCTTCGGCAAGGATGAGATCTCTGTGTCAGCCAACAATGTCGATTGTCATATAGCATCCATCCCTTCAAGGATGAGTTATTATGTGATGTTTCTCCACTGGATTTGTGTGATGTTCTCTTGGGCCAACCATATATGTGGAAGTGCCATGTTGTTTATGAGTCTCAACCCCGAAGTGTCATTGTTTCTCTGGGGGGTCATATCTACAGAATACCAAAGGTAGTTCCGACTACTGTTCCACCTAAAAAGTGCCACAAGGTAGTATCTCATACTACAAAATTCATCTTCTTCAGAATCTGTTCAAAAGGAGAACATAAGGACACTGCAACCACTATAGCCTTTCCCAAAGCACCTTCTATCCAATAGAAGCAGGTCAACAAGGTTGCAGAAAAGTGCAAAGATTCCTCATACACATCGTCCTCTCATGTATCTCAACTTGTTGAATAGCCTCAACCTCAACAGGTTCATGACAGACTTCCAAAAACTGAGGAGCATGACGTCTCCAACAAGGCAAACAACTCACCAAGATGCAGATTCAACAAACATTTTTCTCTCTTCCCAGGGAACTCAACGCAATGGATAATATTTCTTCCTAATGAGCAAATATTGATCTAGGTGGATATCAGTGGCCACCCACCTTTTTCGACTAGCTCAAAATAGTTTTCTGGAAATTTTGGCAATTTACTATTTTTAGCAATTTTGAGTGACATTCATCAGTTTTGAGATTCTCAATTATAGCTAAAGGCATGATTGAGCCCCCAAAATGAATCTCCTTGAGGATACCTTTCCAACGAGCTATGATACACCTAAAAAGGAGATCGTGTGCGAAAGATACGACCCCAGGAAGTTGATGTACTAACTTACCCAAACGGGGCCCACATGACTTTTGACGCTTCATCTCCTAGGGTTAGGTTTTTGGATGTCTAGAGTTTTTGGCATTATTTTTTATTGTAAAAATGCCTTCAGAGCCTCATTGTAATCATCTTCTTATGAATGTGAGTAGTCGTCACATCTCTTCTCAGAGATAAGATGCCACCATTCGAGCGAGTCTTTCACTCTATATTTTTATAGTCTCTGTAAATTTCTTTCATTAATAGAAATCATGTATTACTGTATATCTATGTTTATGGTTGCATCTCTGATACATTTCTGTTATATTATTGAATATCTGCAATATCTCTGTGCATTTCTTTATTCTATCTCCGCTCTCATTTTGTGCCGAAAATAATCTAAATCAGTGGTATCAGAGCAAGTTGCTCTTGATCGTTTTTTAGTGCATTTCCCCGACGAGGTCTAAGTATAGAAATTTGGGTCTCGAGATTGTCTCTCTTGAGGACAATCACTCTCACACACCCAATAAATCCTCAATAGTGGAAGAAAATAAAAATGACGGAGCAGATGATCCAATTAGTCTGTTGCTTGAGCAAGCTCTCATGCGATAGAGGGATGAAATGATGGAGAATTTTCCCCACATCCTTCAACGAATTTCGATAGAAACATGCAAATATTCATCAAATGACCACTTTGGAGGCACCTCACCTTTCAAGTTACAAGTTAATTTTGATATTCCTGTATTTGAAGGACAGATAGATGCAGAAGCCCTAGACAAATGGTTAAAACTGCTAGAAGGTTATTTCTCTATTCACAATTTTTTCGACAAAGAAAAGATCACCTTTGCACTCCTTAAATCTCTCCCTCATGTCAAAAATTGGTGGGAAACTTACTGGGAGCAAAGTTCCATAAAGGAATATGGAATATATGGGGTCGAGCCCACTTGGGATTTTTTTGTGGATGCGGTAAAGGAACAATATTACCCTGTTGGCAACTATGAAGACCAGTACATGAGATGGACCACATTGTGAAAAGAGAGGGGCCAAGCAGTTCTAGAGTTCACCAATACCTTCCATACCTTGCGCACCAAGCTGGGTATCAAAGAATCTAAATGACATTTGGTTTTGAAATACCGTGGGGCTCTACAAAGTTACATCGAGACTGAAATGGATTTTCTGGACATCTCATCACTCAGTGCTTCTTATCGATATGTTGTTAAAATCGAGTAGAAATTTAAGCACCAGAACAAATGGGAGTTTGGGTCTGCAAATTCGCAACAACCAAAGTATGACAAAGACGGCCCTAACAAATAGTCTCCCAAAAACCAGTCCAAGACATAGGAAATGAATGGACATGGGAAGACAAAGAAGGACACCAGAAAATGATGCGATTTACACAAAATCCATTGGCATGACATCGATGAATTTCGCTCAAAACAACCATTGGTGGCCGAGATCAAAGAAAAGGAACCGAACCCTGATTTAGAATCTGATTCTGAAAATACTGGTAAAGGATAGATCATTGACGTATACCCCACTGCTATTGCCGCGACTACAATAATTCAACCAGAAGAACCAACAGATCCTGAAGAGGGGGAGTGCCTTTTTCATTCACAAATGTGGGTGAAGGGGACCCCCTTTCATTTTATTGTTAATAGAGGAAGCCAGAAGAACCTCATCTCAGTAGAGTTCATCAAACAGTTGGGATTGTGGACAACACCACACCCGTAGCCATACAACATTGGGTGGCTTTGCCAAGGACGAGATCTCTGTGTCAACCAACAATGTCAATTTTCATACAACATCCAACCCTTCAAGTATGAGGTATTATGTGATGTTTCCCCACTGGATGTATGTGATGTTCTCTTGGGCCAACCATATATGTGGAAGCACCATGTTGTTTATGAGTCTCGACCCCGCAATGTCATTATTTCTTTGGGGAGTCATCTCTACAGAATACTAGAGGTAGTTTTGACTACTATTCCACCTAAAAAGTGTTGCAAGGTAGTATCTCATACTGCAAAATTTAGCTTCTTCATAATCTATTCAAAAGGAGAACAGAAGGACATTGTAACCACTACAACCTCGCCCCAAGCACCATCTATCCAACAGAAGCAGGTCGACAAGGCTGAAACAAAGAACAAAGATTCATTCTGCACACCTTCCTCTCATGTATCTCGACTTGTTGAACAACCTCAGCCTCAACAGCTTCGTGACAGACTTCCACAAATTGAGCAGCGCGATGTCTCCAATAAGGCAAGCAACTCACCAAGATGCAGATTCAACAAACATTTTTCCCTCTCCCTCGGGAACTCAACGCAATGGATACCATTGCTTCCTAAGGAGGGGGGATTTATCCAAGAGGATATCGGTGGCCACCCACCTTTTTCGACTGGTTCAAAACAATTTTCTAGCAATTTTGGAAATTTACTATTTTTAGCAGTTTTAACTTCCAGGACCATTTTGAGGGCCTAACTGAAGTTTTTTTTCAGGATAGAGCTTCTCAATCATAACCAAAGGAATTATTGATCCCCCAAAATTAATCTCCTCAATGATACCTTTCCAACGGGCTATCATATGCCTAAAACAGAGATCGTGTGCGAAATTTATGACCCCGGGAAGTTGATGTACTAACTTACCCAAACGGGGCCCACATGACTTTTGGTGGTTCATATCCTAGGGTTAGTTTTTTGGATGTATAGGATTTTTGGCATTTCTTTTTATTGTAAAAAGGACTTTATAGGCTCATTGTAATCATCTTCTTGCGAATGCGAGTAGCCGTCACATCTCTTCTCAGAGATAAGATGCCACCATTCTAGCGAGTCTTTCACTTTGTATTTTTACAATCTCTATACATTTATTTCATTAACATAAATCATGTATTACTGTATATCTGTGTTTATGGTTGCATCTTTGATACATTTCTATTATATTATTTAATATTTGCGATATCTCTGTGCATTTATTTATTCTATCTCCGCTCTCATTTCATGTCAAACATAATCCAGATCATTAATTCCCTATTTTCAGTGGATCACATTCCATTGAATTCAACTCATCTATTCTGGAATCAAGATCTAGAGTCATAAGAGTACCTAGAGGCTTTTTGTCATCAATGGCATGTTCTCTCATCATAGATAGTTCGGAATACATTAATCTCTCCTACTCGATGGATTCTTCAAGTGTTCAAATTAAACCCCTTTATTCACGCTTGTTTAATGTACTTGGTCCCTTGATGCCGAATTTAATCATTTGTGGGTTTTTTTGCATTCTTTAATGGTATACCTCAGTGATGAGTAATCAAATGAGGTCTCATTGTGTTATACTTAAACTACTTTATTCACATGATGAAAACTTGCACCATCAACGGTTAGTGTAGAAGACCTCAAACTCACAGTAAAAACACCTCATACATGTTGTTGTATTTCATCACACTAGTCCTATATGAATTTAGTTATCATGGAAGATTAGATTGTACTTCATTGTATCTAGATATCATTAGCTGATCTTGAGACTGGACTCCATTTTGTTTTGTTCATGGCTATGAACACCTATGGAATATGTCTATTTTGTATTTCCTCTTCATGTCCATGAAAAATTATCTTCTATATATGCACATGGATATGCAATGGACTTCAAATTGGAATCCATGTGTACAAAGTCAATATGTATTGTAATATTCTGATAGATGACTAGTTCCTCTGTCTGGGTCCTCAGGAATCCACTTCTGGTAATTGTAATGTATTTAGGCCATTGTGATTTCTCCTATGACCTCACACATTAGGGGGAATCTATTATAGAAATTTTTTCCACACTCTATGCATCATGCTTTGGTGGCCTACCCTTTCGCTCTACAGACTCTGTTTCCCCATCTTGCTCGGTCAAAAGTAAAAAAATCAATTTTTTGTACATATACGTGGGTTACAATTATACAACATGTGTATACACAAGTTTCTCCATTACAACCCGCATACATTGGGTTTTGTGCTAAAAATTAAAATGTTTCATATTTTCCATGCCAAGTCATGGGATCCATGATCCTTGGCCTTTCATATGCTAGAAATTTTCTAATTTGACCCTTCAATTCCCTTTGAAAGCTATAAATTGAGCCATATACAATCCTTGAAGAAAAAGATAAAAGTTGAGAGAAAGTACACTCTTGAAATTTTTTTCCTCATATTACATCCTTGAGTCTGCATCCCTTAGTCCTTATGTTCATCCCCCAAGCTCTCCCTATCCTGTGAAGGAGGAACCCAATTACTCCTAGAACTTGTGAGCTTTCTTTGTAGAGGATTGAAGTGGTGAAGGCCCATGTAGAGGGACTTGGTTTCTCGGTTTTAACAATTTGATAATACAAAATGTTGTCAGCTATGTACTTCTATTGATTATATTAATAGAAATAATCTTTTCTCGTCCAATTAAATGTTGCAAATGTTTATAGTATTCTCCACGGGTAAATTTTCTATACATGTTGATGGATTATGCTAGTTAAATGTTGACATTTCATACATTTTCCATATACCTGTGTATCTTGTATGTTGAGGAAAAGTTGTAGGTATCAAGCATTGGATTTTGAGCTCAACAATGGTCTCCTATGAATGTCCAGATGAGGTAGGCTTCTAGCCTTTCTTTTGTTGGAATTTCTATTTATCTAAAACATTTGAGAAATTGAGATTTGAGTTTATTTCTTTGTGTCATTCTATTTGTCGTGTTCCTACCCCAAAACATAGATATTTCCTCCTCGTAACAATAGTAATCAAAGGCCAAAGGTTTTTATTATTACTCATGAGAAAAGGAAGTGACCCCTATTATTATGGTATGATAGGATATTTCGCTCATCAAAAGATGATCTGGGAAACAATATCAAAAAATTTGAGGGGATCCTGGAGTGCCATACACTCTGACATAAGTGTAATATTTTCCTAGATACCAATTGACTATCCCTTCCATCCCAACCCTAGCTTCTCTTTAGATTCTATATCTTGGGAAAACTAAAATAATAATATGAAGAGGAGATATTAAATGATCACAAATGTCATAAAAATATCTCTTGTGATTTATGTTCCGAAAATCAAGACAATACACATGGACAGGGGGATGATCCATGGGTACCCAATCTGTCTAAAAATTTTTGCACTTCTCTTCTCCATATAATTGGTTTACCATCATTGTCATAATTTTTTATGGTGCCTTGAACTCTTGTGTAGGGATAATACTCTACCCTTGTTTTAATTGTCTATCTTTGTGTACCCACCAGTTATTTAATAAATTGGATGGGCCCTTTTAATTTTAAGAAAACCCCTTGAGAAACAATTCATTGAGGGATCACTCAAGTCTGGGAAGATGATATCTTGTGCTAAAATCTTCCAGTCATAGAGATGTTATTTTCCATCCAGATTTATTCATAATTTTGGCAGTGTTAGGGTCAAACTACTTGAAGCACTAGTGGGTTTCTTCATTTTAAGGGAATAATGCAGGTTGGGAAGCTACCAGGTGAATTACGCGCTTCTGGATGTTCTACTACACCTCGAGGATTTCATCTTCTAGAGGAAATTCCATAGTATTAACTATCCTATATATCTCATTGTATCTCAAGGAATGATATTCTCTGGTATGAGGGGTCATGCCAATCACTAAATCTTCTACTTGGTGGGAAGAAGTTTCAGGTGCAAAAGTTGAAGTAGAAGGAACCAAATTCCTGGATCTCCGAGTCATCTGAATTGCTATAACTTGTTCTTTATATACTGCAATTAACACATTAATCATCAATTATCTAAATAACGAGAAATAATTCAATAACATAATGAAAAATAACATGAAACCTATGATTATACTGAAAATGGTGCTTCAAGGTTGTTACAGAGTTGATTAATGAAAAATAGAGTGACTACTTAACATAAGATGAAAAAATATGATCTCAAAGATGGTTAAGGGCCATAATATGGGAATTTAATTACCCTAACAAAAAAATTGAATGATCTGTTTACTATGACCGTTTAAAAAACTAGAGCATTATTGCACCATTAATGTGATTTGAAATTCGATATTGCATAAATCCATGTATCAAAATGATATGGGGCTAAAATTCAAATCCATGGTCGTAGGAGTTGTTTCTATTATACAAGAAGCATTTACAAGGTAATTTGCTCTCCGATACAAAGGTATTGAACATTATTCCACTCTTGGATTTTATTTTCATGCCAAACGTTTAGGGGCTCAGATGGTTATGTATAAGTCTTTTGGAGTTGTTTTCGTCAGAGTGAAACAATTCACCCTTCTATTCACACTCCAATGCAAAAGCATCGAAGAATACTCCTTTTATTATATTGAATTTTGTGTTGAAGGTCAAAGTTTGGAAAAGTTCTGGAGCATGTTATTGGATTTTATCGATCAACGTTCAAAGGATTGGATAAGTTTTACATCTCCGATGAGAAGGGTGTCAAAGAATATTCCCTTCTTTGGGAAACATGATATCTTGAGAAAAAGTGAGCAATGAGTCAACATGTGAGTATTAATTTTACACAACGTAGACCAATCGGCTCCGACCAAGTCACAAGGCTATCACTTTACAAGGTTATGTAAGCATAACATTTCAACATTTTTGTATTTACCTCTCCAGCAGTGATCGAATAACACATTAACCAACAAGAGGGTAATTTGTAAACTTGGGCCATCAGACTGTATTCATCAGAGTTGAAATTTTTTCATGGGAAGTATTACTCTGATAAGGATGATTACAATAGAACCCTTTCTAATATGACTATTGCAAAGGTTTCTATCGGAATATAGTTTAAATGGGTGCTGATAATATCCAAAATAAGACTCTAAATGTAAGAAACACGATTTGTATGTTTGAGCGAGATGAGAGGAAAAAACCTTAACTGAGAAAGAATTGGTAAGTGTAGAAAGGAAAGTGATAACTCAACTTCAAAATGTAGATCGTAGTAAAAAGAGAAAAATTTCGGATTGTATAAACAAAAGGAGCAATTTCCCTATTCCAGTACCTTTCCAATCACGTAGTAATATTGTACCTTGAATTTTTTTAGAAAAGAGGGAACCCAATTAAAATATCTCTTGAATGAGACATTTTAAGTGGCTTTTTTTGGGGTGGTCACAACACCTCCTTATAATATCCAATATCTCTTCAGTCTTTAGGTGGATTCCTTCATCACTATCTTTCTCACTATATTTCTGACTATCTTCTACTTCTTCGATGCTAATACTTGACACTTAATATTCCTATTATTCAACTACATCTCTCATTATCCAAGGGGATTTGATATCCTTATCCACAACTCTAATGCTTCTTCCTTTGGTATATTCTCTTGATACCTCATTATTGATGTTGTGTCTCTTTGAAAAACTCTCTTCTTTTATACTTCTCTCTGGAACAAATATTTCTCTTACATGCCCTTCTAGTGTGGCTCCTCTATTCACCATCTTAGATCTCCTTGCTACTTGTTCTTCACCCCTTGTTCTCTCTTATTTTCTTTCTTGCTTGACTTTC
>JASDQU010509248.1:0-16002 GCA_032191745.1 Picea mariana | reverse complement strand
GTGGCCCATTACGTAGATCAAATAATTGCTCCATCTGAAGTATCCATGTGATTGGGTCCTTGCCATAAAACTTCCTCATATCGATCTTAGGAACGTGGTTGGTCTTCAACCCAAATTTGGAGTTTCTCCATTTTTGATTCACCTTCACTGTGTCCTCATCATAAATTTCATGGGATGCATTTTCACTTTCAGGTGTCTTCTCTGTTACAACATTTTTCAATACTTCCATGATATCCTCTTTTAAACCATCTATCTTTGCCTCCAACTTAGCTTCCATGTCTTGTAGTTAATATTTTGTTACTATCTTCTTTTGTAAATCATTTATGTCCCTATGCATTTCTTCACCTTCAGAAAGAGTCCAAGTAGGATTGTCTGGAGGCTTATTTGGTGTAGAAGTTCCCTTTTTGGGTGGCATGTTGGCCAAGTATCACTTTTGAACCTTGATTTTGAGGTGGTTCTACTAGACAATCTTTCTTCTGTTGTATCTCCCAATTTTTGGCCCTTCTGGGTATGAAACTTTATTTTATGTAGTTATGTGATATTTCTTCTCTGAAATGCCGTAGGTATGATCAAAATTGGATGTGCCAAGTGGAATTTATGGTAACTTCCCCACAACTTGTTGATTTTTTTCCTTTCCGGGAGATCTCACTTGTTTAGCGTGCCCCACACAAAATGATTGATATAAAATTTTGAAACTCATACCATAAATACTATAGACTATCCACGATCCAATGAAACTAGTCCCATACAATTTAAATACTCTAGAAAGAAGTTATGATTGTTTTACCTGGAACACCTTCTTGAGACTAGTCAATAGGACTAGTCAGATACCCTATCTTCCACAGGGTGTAACCACAAATTTAAGATGACCCAGAAGCTGAAATTTTTACCACAGATACCTTACTAATTTATGTGAATATCCTATGGATTTCCATGTCTGAAGCATTATAGAAAAATTTTTATAGTGAAAATTCTGCAATGACTCAATTTAGGATGATTCCAGAACCGAATCTTGTATAGGTTGTATCTCTGAAAGAATAAGGCCTTAGGAGATGAAATTTTAACCCAATGTACTTTGATCCATATACTAAATATCCTCCAAGCTGTTCCTTATGAAACGTTGTAGAAAAAAAGTTATAGAAAAAAGTCCAAGGTGTCTCAGATGTAGTAGCAAAACCCCAAGACCTTGAGCTCTGATACCATATGTTAAGAATCAAATATCAATATAGCATAGAAAAACCTAAGAAAAAGTACTCAACGCCTTGAAAAAGAGACAATTTAAGATAATAAGCCTTTTCGAGGGGGCAACCTCCTTTTACCCCACTTAAATGTTCAAGTACAAGATGATTCCAAATGAAAATGTCTCCTTGGTATATATAGGAGACTAGGAGGTATAATTACAACTAATGGAATAAAGACAACATACATAAAATAAAATTACTAATTTAATATGCCCAAATTAAGGGTAATGAGCCAATATTAGGGCTTAACACTTTATATCCAACTATGCCAATATCACAAAGGGTTTTATGTGTCTCTTGAAAAATGATACTCCATGTATATGGGATGAGTGAGCCTAATATTCCTTTGATTCCCTTAAGAAATCCCTAGTGTCGAAACCTTTGTTGAGTCCTCGAGACTATAGTAGAGATTTTCTTCTGTATACAACCATGTATGAAGGGATGATTGGTATGGTCCTTGTTCATAAGGATGATGAGATCAATGAGCATGTTATCTATTATCTTAGTTGAAACCTAATCGATCGTAAACTTAAGTACTCTCATGTGGAAAATCTATCCTTAACAGTCATGCATGATGTTCAAAGATTGCACCATTATATATTACTTGGTCGCCAACATCAATACATTTCAATACGTCACAACAAAGAGTATCATATGGGGGAAATACAATAAATGGATTTTTATTTTGCAGGAGTTTGATCTTGATTTTGTCTCCACAAAATATAAGAAATTGCTAGTGTTTGTGGAATTAATGTCAGACTTCCCTAGGCAGGATGAGGATACCATTTTCAATGAATCCTTTGTTGATGATCACATTTTCCTTATCTCATAATAGGAACCCTTCTATGGAGACATTATGATATATATTCAAACTCTGAAGCTTCCCCATCATCTTTCAAGGGACGACCGACAACGTGTACACCATCAAGCCAAAAACTACCTCATTATTGGTGACACTCTTTATCATTGAGTGGATTCATTTTTGCATCTTTTTTTGACCGAAAAAAGAAGCTAAATCCATACCTAATGAATTTCATAGTGGGTCATGTGGTGGTCATTTATCTGTTCTTGCAACAACCCAAAAACTATTGCGAACTGGTTAATTTTGGTCGTCGATTTTTAAAGATTATGTAGAAGCAGTAAATAAGTGTTACCCTTTCTAGGTGTTCACTCATAATATGCACTCACATCGTTCCCCTCTTCACCTAGTCATTACCATCAGTCCCTTCACCAAGTGGGTAGTGGATTTCATGGATTGAAACCTGGCCTCGGTTGAGTGGAACCATCGCATTATCGTGGTCGTGGACTATTTTAACAAGTGGGCTAAGGCCATGCCTACAATTAAATCTGATGGTGAGACGACAACACACTTCGTATTCAATCAAATCATATCCTAGTTTGGGATTCCAAAGGAGATTGTCATTGACCGTGGCAGTCACTTTCAGAACAAGATGATGACAACGTTGGAATAAAAAATGGGGTTCAAGAAGGATCATTTGTCGTCATATTATCCCCGAGAAAATGACCAAGTAGAGGCTATGAATAAATCTCTGAAATCCATTTTGCAAAAAACTGTCATGAAGAGTAAATATAAATGGCACATGATGTTGTACCCTGCTTTATGGGAATACCAAACTATTGTAAAGACTTCCACTGGTTTTTCAATGTTCCAATTGGTTCATAGAGTATAGTTGATTCTCCCAATTGAATGCACGTTTCCTTCACTTAAGTTATAAATTGAGCTCCTATCTGACACGAATGATATCGAATAATTCCTACCTGACATGACATGAGTTATAAATTGAGTTGTAATTGAATTTCATTATCCTAATTGCATTATAGAGCCTAATGTCATCTCCCACTTTCTCATTATAAGCCCATTTCCCAAACATTTTTCAACATTCACCAAGTAGTTCCTTTCATATATCCTTTGCAACTTGACAACAATTACCCCTAGAGGAAACATCCCCCATAGTGTCCAGATCCTGCATGCGTTCCCGTACATTGAGCATAGGTATGTTCGACTACATGGAACTAGTTTTCTTGTTTGTGACACTCGTTCCATATCTTGTATCATAGAATTGTTTTACCTCTTTTTTAGGCTTTAATAATATGAAANAAAAAAAAAAAAAAAAAAGGGTGGGAAAAGAGTATTATATTCTATCATCAACAATCATGTTGCCTTTGAACATAGCACAAATGTTTTAGTCCAGTCATCAAAATTTTGGTTTTAGTGTGCCCTTAGGAAGTTGAAAACATTACTGAGAGCTAACTCCTCCGATTGGTTATTATTCTAGTCCCTATGGATATTTTTTTGATCCCTCCTGCATCAAAAACTTTTTCCAATGTTCAGTCTTGAGTCTATGATGCTTGAGTTATCCATTTGTCTGATGCTCTTGCTCAAAGGAAGTCTAAACTGGTGACATACATTCTTCATAATTATTGACTTTATATGTCATCCATCCCTTTATAGGTTCATCTCATAATCACATGAAGTTGTTTTCCTACTTGCACCCTAGGTCTACTTTCATCATTGGTAGGTGACCTTGAACCCAGCAAATGACATCTCTTCATTGGTCATTTACTGGGTGGTTCCCCTTGTGTTCAACAATGATAAATCTATTCAGACATTGGGATTCATGCAATTTCTTGGATTCCATTATACCCTATTTGTGGTTTCCTTTCATTGTCAGAAGTTTTCATTAATGACTATTATTCAGGGGGTCTCTTTCATGTACTACTTGCATATAGTGCATGTGAGAGACGCACATTGTCATTGGTTCATGCATATCCTGTTCGTCTGAGTTCTTCCTAATCAGAAAGTGTTTCCTTGTACCTCTAAATAGATGATGGGGGATACCTTAATTGATTCAGGTGGATATCGATGGCCACCCACCTTTTCTGACTAGTTCAAAATAGTTTTCTGACAATTTTGGCAATTTACTATTTTTAGCATTTTTTAACTTACGGGGCCATTTTGAGGGCCTAAATGAAGGTTTTTCAGGATTGCTATTCTCAATGATCGTTGAAGGAATTATTAAGCCCCCAAAACGAATCTCCTCAAAGATACCTTTCCAATGGGCTATCATATGCCTAAAACAGAGATCATGTACAAATGTTACGACCCCAGGAAGTTGATGTACTAACTTACCCAAATGGGGCCCACATGACTTTTGGTGCTTCATCTCCTAGGGTTAGGTTTTTGGATGTATAGGGTTTTTGGCATTCCTGTTTATTGTAAAAATGCCTTCAGAGCCTCATTGTAATCATGTTCTTGCGAATGCAAGTAGCCATCACATCTCTTCTCAAAGATAAGCTGCCACCATTCTAGCGAGTCTTTCACTCTGTATTTTTATAGTCTCTGTACATTTATTTCATTAATAGAAATTTTGTATTACTGTATATATGTGTTTATGGTAGCATCTATGATACATTTATGTTATATTATTGAATATATACGATATCTCTATGCATTTCTTTATTTTATCTCCACTCTCATTTTGTGCCGAAAATAATCTGGATCAGTGGTATCAGAGTAGGCTGCTCTTGATCATTTTTCAGTACATGTCCCCGACGAGGTTTGAGTATAGAAATTTGGGTCTCGAGATTGTCTCTCTTGAGGACAATATCTCTCGCACACCCAAGAAACCCTTAATGGCAGAAGAAAAGAAAAACAATGGAGAAGACGATCCTATCAGTCTGTTGCTTGAGAAAGCTCTCACGCGACAGAGGGATGAAATGATGGAGAATTTTTCCCACATCCTTCAAATCCTGCTGATAGCAACAGACACATATTCATCAAATGACCACTTTGGAGGCACCTTGCCTTTCAAGGTATAAGTTAATTTTGATATTCCTGTATTTGAAGGACAGATAGATGCAAAATCCCTAGACAAATGGTTAAATCTGCTAGAAGGTTATTTCTCTGTCCAGAATTTTTCCGATAGAGAAAATATCACCTTTACCCTCCTTAAATCTCGCCCTCATGTCAAAAATCGGTGGGAAACTTACTGGGAGAAAAGTTCCACAGAGGAGTCTGGAATATATGGGGCCAAGCACACTTGGGATTTTTTTGTGGACGCGGTAAATGAATAGTATTACCCTGTTGGCAACTATGAGGACCAATACATGAGATGGACCACACTGCAGTAAGAGAGGGGCCAAGAAGTTCTAGAGTTCACCAATACCTTCCATACCTTGGGCACCAAGATGGGTATCAAAGAAATCGAACGATGTTTGGTTTTGAAATATCGTGGGGCTCTACAAAGATACATCTAGACTGAAATGGATTTTCTAAACATCTCATCACTCGGTGATGCTTATCGATATGTTGTTAAAATTGAGCATAAATTTAAGCTCCAGAATAAATGGGAGTTCATGTCTGCAAATCCACAACAGCCAAAGTAGGACAAATATGGCTCTAACAAATAGTCTCCCAAAAACCAGTCCAAGCCACAGGAAAAGAAGGGCCACGGGAAGACAAAGAAGGACACTGGAAAATGGGGTGATTTCCACAAAATCCCTTGGAGCGACACCGATGAATGTTTCTCAAAACAGTCATTGGTGGCCTAGTTCAAAGACACAGAGCCGAACCTTGATTTGGAATCTGATTCTGAAAGTACTGGTAAAGGACAAATCATTGACGTGGACCCCACTGTTATTTTCGCGACCGTAAAAATTCAACCAGAAGAGCCAACAAATCTTGAAGAGGGGGAGCACCTTTTTGATTCACAGATGTGGGTGAAGGGGACCCTGCTGCATTTTATTGTTGATAGCGGAAGCCAAAAGAACCGCATCTTAGCAGAGGTTGTCAAACAGTTGGGATTGTCGACAACACCACACCCACAGTCATACAACATCAGGTGGCTTTGCCAAGGATGAGATCTTTGTCTCAACCAACAATGTCGATTGTCATATAGCATCCATCCCTTAAAGGATGAGGTATTGTGTGATGTTTCCCCACTGGATGCCTGTGATGTTCTCTTGGAATGACCGTATATGTGAAAGTGCCATGTTGTTTATGAGTCTCAACCCCACAGTGTCATTGTTTCTCTGGGGGCTCATATTTACAGAATACCAGAGGTAGTTCCGACTACTATTCCATGTAAAAGGTGCCACAAGGTAGTATCTCATACTTCAAAATTCATCTTCTTCACAATTCGTTCAAAAGGAGAATAGAAGGACACTGCAACCACTACAGCCTCTCCGCAAGCACCTTCTATCCAACAGAAGCAGGTCAAAAAGGTTATATAAAATCACAAATATTCCTTCTACACACCATCCTCTCATGTATCACAACTTTTTGAGCAACCTCTGCCTCAACAGGTTCATGAAAGACTTCCACAAACTGAGCAACGTGACGTCTCCAACAAGACAAGCAACTCAACAAGTGCTTTTCCCTCTCCCCTAAGAAATCAACGCAATGGATACCATTGCTTCCTAAAGAGGGAGGATTGATATAGGTGGATATCGATGGCCACCCACCTTTTTCCATTGGCTCAAAACAATTTTCTGGCAATTTACTATTTTTAGCAGTTTTTAACTTC
This sequence comes from Picea mariana, assembly GCA_032191745.1. Taxonomy (NCBI): domain Eukaryota; kingdom Viridiplantae; phylum Streptophyta; class Pinopsida; order Pinales; family Pinaceae; genus Picea; species Picea mariana. The sequence continues at coordinate 9,215 of JASDQU010509248.1, read as the reverse complement.
TGGGGCCATTTTGAGGGCCTACATGAAGGTTTTTTCAGGATCGAGATTTTCAATTATATCCAAAGGCATTATTGAGCCCCCAAAATTAATCTCCTCGACGATACCTTTCCAACGAGCTATCATATGCCTAAAACAAAGATCATGTGCGAAAGTTATGACCCCGGGAAGTTGATGTACCAACTTACCCAAATGGGGCCCTCATGACTTTTGGCACTTCATCTCCTAGTGTTAGGTTTTTGGATGTCTAGGACTTTTGGAATTATTGTTTATTGTAAAAATGCCTTCAAAGCCTCATTGTAATCATCTTCTTGCGAATGCGAATAGCTGTCACATCTCTTCTCAGAGATAAGCTACCAACATTCTAGCGAGTCTTTTAGTATGTATTTTTACAGTCTCTCTACAATTATTTCATCAATAGAAATCATGTATTACTGTATATCTATGTTTATGGTTGCATCTTTGATACATTTCTATTATATTATTGAATATCTATGATATCTTTGTGCATTTCTTTATTCTATATCCGCTCTCATTTCCTGCCGAAAATAATCCGGATTAGTGGTATCAGAGCAGGTTGCTCTTGATCATTTTTCAGTGCATGTCCCCAACAAGGTCCAAGTATAGAAATTTGGGTCTCAATCTTGTCTCTCTTGAGTACAATCAATCTTGCACATGAAAGAAATCCTCAATGGTGGAAGAAACTAAAAACGATGGAGCAGGCGATCCTATCAGTTTGTTGCTTGAGCAAGTTCTCACGTGACAGAGGGATGAAATGATGGAGAATTTTTCCCACATCCTTCAACGCCTTCCGATAGAAAAAGGTACATCTTCATCAAATGACCACTTTGGAGGCACCTCACCTTTCAAGGTACAAGTTAATTTTGATATTCCTGTATTTGAAGGACAGATAGATGCAGAAGCCCTAGACAAATGTTTAAATCTACTAGAAGGTTATTTCTTTGTCCACAATTTTTCCTACAGAGAAACAACCACCTTTTCACTCCTTAAATCTCTCCCTCATGTCAAACATTGGTGGGAAACATATTGGGAGAAAAGTTCCACAGAGTAGTCTGGAATATATTGGGCCGAACCCACTTGGGATTTTTTTGTGGATGCGGTAAAGGAACAGTATTACCTTGTTGGCAACTATGAGGACTAGTACATGAGATGGACCACACTGTGGCAAGGGAGGGGCCAAGCAGTTCTGGAGTTCACCAATACCTTCCATACCTTACGCACCAAGCTGGGTGTCAAAGAATCCGAATGAAATTTGGTTTTGAAATACCATGGGGATCTACAAAGATACATCTAGACCGAAATGGATTTTCTGGACATCTCAACACTCGATGCTTCTTATCGATATGTTGTTAAAATCGAGAAAAAATTTAAGCACTAGAACAAACAGGAGTGTGGTTCTGCAAATCCGAAAAAACCAAAGTATGACAAAGATGGCCCTAACAAATAGTCTCCCAAAAACCAGTCCAAGCCATAGGAAAAGAAGGGCCACGAGAAGAAAAAGAAGGACACTGGAAAATGGTGCAATTTCCACAAAATCCCTTGGCATGACATTGATGAATTTCGCTCAAAACAGTCATTGGTGGCTGAGATCAAAGACAAGGAGTTGAACCTTGATTGGAAATCTGATTCTGAAATACTGGTAAAAGACATATCATTGACACAGACCCCACTGTTATTGTCGTGACTGCAACAATTCAACCAGAATAACAAACAGATCTTGAAGAGGGGGAGTGCCTTTTTCATTCACAGATGTGGGTGAAGGGGACCCCGCTGCATTTTATTGTTGATAGCGGAAGCCAGAAGAACCTCATCCCAGCAGAGGTCATCAAACGGTAGGGATTGTTGACAACACCACACCCACAACCATACAACATCGGGTGGCTTTTCCAAGGACGAGATCTCTGTGTCAGCAAAGAATATCGAATGTCATATAACATCCAACCCTTAAAGTATGAGGTATTATGTGATGTTTCCCCACTGGATGTATGTGATGTTCTCTTGGGCCAACCATATATGTGGAATCGCCATGTTGTTTATGAGTCTTGACCCCTCAGTGTCATTGTTTCTCTGGGGGTTCATCTCTACAGAATACCAGAGGTAGTTACAACTACTATTCCACCTAAAAAGTGCCACAAGGTAGTATCTCATACTACAGAATTTAGCTTCTTCACAATCTATTCAAAAGGAGAACAGAAGGACATTGCAACCACTACAACCTTGCCCCAAGCACCTTCTATCCAATAGAAGCAGGTCGACAAGGCTGCAGAAAAGTGAAAAGATTCCTTATGCACACCGTCCTCTCATGTATCTTGACTTGTTGAACAGCCTCAGCCTCAACAAGTTTGTGACAAACTTCCACAAACTGAGCAGCGCGACGTCTCCAGCAAGGCAAGTAGCTCACCAAGATGGAGATTCAACAAATGCTTTTCCCTCTCCCCTTGGAACTCAATGAAATGGATACCATTTATTCCTAAGGAGGGAGGATTGATCTAGGTGGATATTGGTGGCCACCCACCTTTTCCGACTAGTTCAAAACAGCTTTTTGGCAATTTTGACAATTTACTATTTTCATCAGTTTTTAACTTTCGGGGCCATTTTGAGGGCCTAAATGAAGGTTTTTTTGGATCGAGCTTCTCAATGATAAATAAAGTCATGATTGAGCCCCCAAAATGAATCTACTCGATAATACCTTTCCAACGGGCTATCATATGCCTAAAACGGAGATCGTGTGCGAAATTTACGACCTCGAGAAGTTGATGTACTAACTTACCCAAACGGGGCCCACATCACTTTTGGCGCTTCATCCCCTAGGGTTAGGTTTTTGGATGTCTAGGTTTTTTTTCATTCCTGTTTATTGTAAAGAGGCATTCAGAGTCTCATTGTAATCATATTCTTTCGAATGCGAGTAGCCGTCACATCTCTTCTCAAAGATAAGATGCCACCATTCTAGCGAGTCTTTCACTCTGTATTTTTACAGTCTCTGTACATTTCTTTTATTAATTGAAATCGTGTATTATTGTATATCTGTATTTATGGTTGCATCTCTGATATATTTCTATTATATTATTAAATATCTGTGATATCTCTATGCATTTCTTTATTCTATCTCCACTCTCATTTCGTGCCGAAAATAATCTAGATCATTAATTACCTCCTTTCAATGGATCACATTCCATTGAATTCAACTCATCTATTCTGGAATCAAGATCTAGAGTTATAAGAGTACCTAGAGGATTTTTGTCATCAATGGCATGTTCTCTCATCATAGAAAGTTGGGAATACATTAATGTCTCCTACTCAATGGATTCTTCAAGTGTTCGAATTAAACCCCTTTATTCACACTTGTTTAATGTACTTGGTGCCTTGATGCCTACTTTAATCATTTGTGGGTTTTCTCTCATTTTTTAATGATATACCTCAGTGATTAGTAATCAAACGAGGTCTCATTGTGTTATACTTAAACTACTTTATTCACACGATGAAAACTTGCACCATCAACGGTTAGTGTAGAAGACCTCAAACTCACAGTAACAACGCTTCATACACGTTGTTGTATTTCATCACACCAGTCCTATATGAATTTAGCTATCATGGAAGATTAGATTGTACTTCATTGTATCTAGATATCATCAGTTGATCTTGAGACTGGAATCCATTTTGTTTTGTTCCTGGCTATGACAACCTATGGAATATGTCTATTTTGTATGGCTTCTTCATGTCCATGAAAAATTATCTTCTATATATGCACATGGATATGTAGTGTACTTCAAATTGGAATCCATGTGTACAAAGTCAATGTGTATTGTAATATTCTAACAGATGACTAGTTCCTCCGTCTAGGTCCTCATGAATCCTCTTCTAGTAATTGTAATGTATTTAGGCCATCATTATTTCTCCTATGACCTCACACATTAGGGGGCATATATTATATAAATTTTTTCCACACTCTATGAATCATGATTTGGTGGCCTACCCTTTCCCTCCGCAGACTCTATTTCCCCATCTTGCTTAGTCAAAAGTAAAAAAATCATTTTTTTGTACATATACATGGGTTACAATTATACAACATGTGTATACACAAGTTTCTCCATTACAACCTACATACATTGGGTTTTGTGCTAAAAATTAAAATATTTCAGATTTTCCATGCCAAGTCACGGGATCCATGATCCTTGGCCTTTCATATGCTAGAAATTCTCTGATTTGACCCTTCAATTCCCTTTGAAAGCTATAAATTGAGCCATATACAATCCTTGAAGAAAAAGATAAAAGTTGTGAGAAAGTACACTCTGGAGAAATTTTTCCTCATATTACATCCTCGAGTTTGCATCCCTTAGTCCTTTAAGTCTAAACTCTGCTTATGTTCATACCCCAAGATCTCCCTATCCTATGAAGGAGGGACCCAATTACTCCTAGAACTTGTGAGCTTTCTTTGTAGACGATTGAAGTGGTGAAGGACTAGGTGGAGGGACTTGGTTTCTCAGTTTTAACGATTTGATAATAATATTTTTTGTCACCTATGTACTTCTATTGATTATATTAATAGAAATACTCTTTTCTCATCCAATTATATGTTGCAAATGTTTATATTATTCTCCACGGGTAAATTTTCTATACATGTTGATGGATTATGCTAGTTAATATGTTGACATTTCATACATTTTCCATATGCTCGTGTATCTTGTATGTTGAGGACAAGCTGTAGGTATCAAGCATTAGATTTTGATCTCAAAAATGGTCTCCTATGAATGTCCAGACGAGGTAGGCTTCTAGCCTTTCTTTTGTTTGAATTTCTATTTATCTAAAACATTTGAGAAATTGAGATTTGAGTTTATTTCTTGGTGTCATTCTATCTGTCGTGGTCCTACTCCAAAACATAGATATTTCCTCCTCGTATCAACAATAATCAAAGGCCAAAGGTTTTTATTATTCCTCATGAGAAAGGAAGTGACCCCTATTATTATTATGGTATGATAGGATATTTGTCTCATCAAAAGATGATCTGGGAAACAATATCGAAAAATGCGAGGGGATCCTATAGTGCCATACACTCTGACATAAGTGTAATATTTTCCTAGATACCAATCTACTATCCCTTTCATCCCAACCCTATATTCTCTTTAGATTCTATATCTTGGGAAAACTAAAATAATAATAGGAAGAGGAGATATGAAATGATCACAAATGTCATAAAAATATCTCTTGTGATTTATGTTCCAAAAATCAAGACAATACACATGGACAGGGGGATGATCCATGGTTACCCAATCTGTCTAAAAAAAAATTCACTTCTCTTATCCATATAATTGGTTTAGCATCATTTTCATAATTTTGTAGGGTGCCTTGAACTCTTTTGTAGGGATAATACTCTACCCTTGTTTGAATGTTCTATATTTTTGTACCCACCAGTTATTTAATAGCTTGTATGTGACTTTTTTATTTTAAGAAAACCCCTTGAGAAACAATCCATTGAGGGATCACTCAAGCCCAGGAAGATGATATCTTGTGCTAAAATCTTCTCGTAGAGATGTTATTTTCCATCCAGATTTATTCATAATTTTGGCAGTGTTAGGGTCAAACTGCTTAAAGCACCAGTGGGTTTCTTCATTGTAAGGGAATAATGCAGGTCGGGAAGCTACCAAGTGAATTACGTGCTTCTGAATGTTCTACTACACTTCGAGGCTTTCATCTTCTGGAGGAAATTCCCTAGTATTATATATCTCATCATATCTCAAGAAATGATATTCTTCGGTATGAGGGGTCATGTCAATCACTAAATGTTCTACTTGGCGGGAAAAAGTTTCAGGTGTAGAAGTTGAAGTAGAAGGCACCAAATTCCTGGATCTATGAGTCATGTAAATTGCTATAACTTGTTCTTTATATACTACAATTAACACATTAATAATCAATTATCTGAATAACGAGAAATAATTCAATAACATAATGAAAAATAACATGAAACCTATATTTATACTGAAAATGGTGCTTCAAGGTTGTTACAGAGTTTATTAATGAAAAATAGAGTGACTACTTAACATACGATGAAAAAATATGATTTCAAAGATGGTTAAGGGCCATAATATAGGAATTTAATTACCCTAACAAAAAAAATGAATGATCTGTTTACTATGACTGTTTCAAAAACTAGAGCATTATTGCACCATTAATGTGATTTGAAAGTCGATATTGCATAAATCCATGTATCAAAATGATATGGGGCTAAAATTCGAATCCATGGTCGTAGGAGTTGTTTCTATTGTACAAGAATCATTTACAAAGTAATTTGTGCTCCGATACAAAGGTATTGAATATTATTCCACTCATGGATTTTATTTTCATGCCAAACATTTAGGGGCTCAGATGTTTATGTATAAGTCTTTTGGAGTTGTTTTGGTTGGAGTGGAACAATTCACCCTTCTATTCACACTCCAATGCAAAAGCATCGAAGAATACTCCTTTTATTATATTGAATTTTGTGTTGAAGGTCAAAGTTTGGAAAAGTTCAGGAGCATGTTATAGGATTTTATCGATCAACGTTCAAAGGATTGGATAATTTTTACATCTCCAATGAGAAGGGTGTTAAAAAATATTCCCTTCTTTGGGAAACATGTTATCTTGAGAAAAAGTGAGCAATGAGTCAACATGTGAGTATTGATTTTACACAACGTAGACCAATCAGCTCCGACCAAGTCACAAGGCTATCACTTTACAAGGTTATGTAAGCATAACATTCAACATTTTTGTATTTACTTCTTCACCGGTAATTGAATAACACATTAACCAACAAGAGGGTATGTTGTAAACTTGGGCCATTAGACTGTATTCATCAGAGTTGAAATTTTTTCACGGGAAGTATTACTTTGCTAAGGATGATTACAATAGAACCTTTTCCAATATGACTATTACAAAGGTTTCTATCGAAATATAGTTAAAATGGGTGCTAATAATATCCAAAATAAGACTCTAAATGTAAGAAACACAATTTGTATGTTTGAAGGAGATGAGAGGAAAAACCATTAACTGATAAAGAATTTGTAAGTGTAGAAAGGAAAGTGATAACTCAACTTCAAAATGTAGATCATAGTAAAAAGAGAAAAAATTTAGACTATATAAACAAAATGAAAAATTTCCCTATGCCAGTACCTTTCCAATCACGTAGTAATATTGTACCTTGAATTTCTTTTAGAAAAGAGAGAACCCAATTAAAATATCTCTTGAATGAGATATTTTAAGTGGCTTGTTTTGGGGTGGTCACAACACCTCCTTATAATAACCAAGATCTCTTCACTCTTTGGGTGGATTCCTTCATCACTATCTTTCTCACTATATTTCTTACTATCTTCTACTTCTTCGATGCTAATACTTGACACTTCATATTCCTATTATTCAACTACATCTCTGATTATCCAAGGGGATTTGATATCCTTATCCACAACTCTAATGCTTCTTCCTTTGGTATATTCTCTTGATACCTCATTATTGATGTTGTGTCTCTTTGAAAAACTCTCTTCTTTTGTACTTCTCTCTGGCACAAATATTTGTCTTGCATGCCCTTCTAGTGTGGCTCCTCTATTCACCATCTTATATCTCCTTGCTAGTCGTTCTTCACCCCTTTTTCTCTCATATTTTATTTCTTTCTTGACTTTCTTCCTTATCTTGGGTCTTCTAGTGTATCTCTCAACTCTTTTTCTTCTCTTCTCTTATGGATCCTTCTCTCTTCACAATATCTCATCTTCTTCCCCATTCTTTAAATCCCCCCCCCCATGCAGGGGGTTTACACTACCATTTTATACTCCTCCATGCACATCATCCCCTTATCAACGAACACCATCTTGATCAAAAGTTGGATTTCTTCTAATAGTCTTCTTCAAAGGCCTACTGCAAACTTTCTTTCTACAATATTAAAATATTATATTTTTTTCCATCATTCAAGGTTGATTTAAATATTTTTGGTCTCCCTCCAAGTGAATTCATCTTCTTTATCATGCATGGGTATGCACACACTAATGAATTATTCAAGGAAAAATGAGTTAGTGGCAATGCAAACATAGAAAAACACCAATCTATTAACTTGGAGGGATTATTGAAGGTACTTTTACAATGAATTTGAATATGGTGTAAGAATATTAAACATAGGAAAATTGAATTAGCATTTTGAATATACAACTTTTATTCATAGAAATTGTCAAGAACTATGTGAGATTTGATTTTTTCTAATGATGGTATGCTATTTTTCCAGCAAAATATAAGGTATATGTCTTTGTTCATGCAGGTGTTGAGTACCTTAACAATGGAATTTCATTCGAAAAACTTGTATAATAGTAGAGAACCTGTTGTTCTAGTGCAATTTATTTTTTGGAAATTTATAATGTTAGTTTTATATATTTTTTTTAAATTATGAAAGTCAATATATCCTTGAAATTACAATGCCTTTTGTTTGTGCAGAATAATAGGGTCTTAAATGATCAAAATAATCTTGTTTTTTTTTTAGATTGTAGGTATTGTTCTCCTCTAGTGTGGCATATAACTTGTTTCAGAAATGGTTAAGTCGACAAAAAAGTATAGCATAAATAAGAGAGGTATGTATTCTACGATTTTGATATATGCGAAGACAAAAATACATTAAAAATAGTAATTTAAAAAATAAAAACCATATACTTGGAATCTGTATAACTGACTCTATCTATGTTTTTATTTTCGTTAATAAATGATTTTTGTAGCCTATAGAAAAATAATGTCAAAAACATAAATATAAAGAGGTATTAAAAAAAATGGAGGTTTTTATCAATTTGTAGACCGAACCACTAGGATTTTCATACCGAACCTAAATCCAAGGAAAAAAAATAAACATACACGTACGCTAAAGTTTTCACTCCCACCCAACAAAATTTGAATTCAAAAGAAAGCACGCGTTCTCCAGCACCACACACGTTCCTAAAATGAACATGCATTATTAGGAATAGGAACACACATGTTTTTATTTTAACACTATATAACTCTCTCTGACTCTCTCTCTCCCCCTCTCCATCCCTCCCTATATATTCCTCTCTCTATATAACCTTTGTCTCCCTATCTATTTCTCACTCTTTCCCCTTCACTTTCCATCTCCCTCTCTCTGTCTCTCTGTCTCTCTCTTCCCCTTCTTCCCCTCTCTCCTTGTTTCCTTCTTCCTCTCTCTCTCTCTCTTTCTCTCCCAT
>JASDQU010509247.1:46405-61124 GCA_032191745.1 Picea mariana | reverse complement strand
ACATGTGTTCAACCACAAGAGACGTCACTCTCAACAGATTAACTCAACTAAATCCATAGGAGTACGAACTGGAGAGCCATCTCAAGTCAACTCAACTAAGTCCATAGGAGTACGACAGGAGACCATCTCAAGTCATCTCAACTCAGTCTAGAGGAGCACGACAAGAGACCAACACACATCATCTCAACTCGGTCCAGAGGAGTATGACTCGCCTATCACATAGGCGTTTTCACAGATCATCTCAACTCAGTGCAAAGGAATACGATCTGGAGAATGTCTCATGATGTTGCAATCATCAACAAGAGAGAGCAGCTACAGCAGCGGATAGGATGATGGATTTGGAGACGGATTTTGGTGAAGGTACCAGAAGTACCTCCCTCGCTAAGAGGGAGTGTTAGATTCGGTAGCTCGGAGGTACTTCTGCATTGGCGGCACCTAGCATGCGGAAGTGACCAAGCACATTTCTCCATAGTGACTTTATTTTTATAAAGTGACTTTATACAAGTGATTATATAAAGTCAAGTTGAGCCTTTTAATTTTTAATGTGTAAAAGTGACTTTATAAGGGTGTGGGTCACTTAAGTGACTTAAAAGTTAAGTGATCTCAACGGAAGATGAAGTCACGACCGTTGATCTCATGAGGGCAAGATTAGATCTTGACCGTCAATCTCATTGGAAGACCAAGGGTTAGGGAAATTACACATTGAATATGCATAAAGGATGCACTAAAGGAGGAGAGGGTGCACTTTTTGAGGAGAGGAGAGAAGGAAGGTGAAGGGTCACGCATCCCAAGAGAGATATTGAGCTTAGATAAAGAGAGCAGCAGCAATATTGGGTTGGCACGCATCCCAAGGTGGGGGTAGGCAAGCATCCAAGAGGAGATTCAGCATTCTGTCCGTGCAGCAGCTAGATGAGGAGTCCATACAGCATTAATGGCTGTCCGTACACTTGAGAAAGGGCACGAAATTCGAGGCAGCAAGTTCAGTTAGAGTTTGGCACTAGTTTCAAGGTGTTTTGCTGAGGAAATCCGTACAGCTGAGGACTGTACGTCTCTGTCAGATCTGGGCACATTTTTTGAGGTCCGTACAGCTGCATTTATGGTGCACATGACTGTACAGTGCACAGAAATCGAGGCAGCTAAGTTTGGCACAATTCTCAAGGAGGTTATGTTCTGATTTTTGGAGATAAGTGACTGATTTAATGCTGATATTGCTCAGTGATTTAGATAATCAGTACAAAAAGCAACCTTGAATATGTGTAAGAATTATGTAATAACCTCTCTGTTGTGACATTAAAATCCTTGTATCGTGATTTGATTCTAAATCTGATACATTGAATCTAATCTAATCAAATAGAGCTACTGTAATTATCATATATCCTCCTTGGCAATTATTGCTGGGCAGTGGCAGTTTGAACCTACCTGGCTACATAGTACACTGAATTCTCTAGCATTAGCATTTTGTTACAGCATCCAATTGCAAGTGCTCCACCTGAACCTCCTTCTCCAATCACAACTGTAACAATAGGAACCTTAAGGCTAAACATTGACCTCAAATTGTGGGCTATTGCTTCCCCCTACAAATAAATAGAAGAGAAGCATTAAGGAAATAGTACTATATTGGTAGAAATTTATTAAGTAGTTAATACAATCATTTCCAGATATCATAACATCAAAATAAATTGGTAAACAAAAGCCACTCAGTATACTTGGCCTTTTTCTTCAGACTGTTTCGCAGCATATGCGCCTGGAGTATCAATAAATGAAATAATGGGAAAACCATGGTGATCAGCATGCTTCATCATTCGCAAAGCCTTCCGATAGCTGCAATTTTGTAAATGCAATGTCATCAGCTGACTTTGTTTAAACTTCTAACTAAATAAATTTTACATTCTTAGAAATTATTTATGAAACCATTTTGGCCCCTCCATGATGCATATTAGAAACGAAAAACAACTGGCTTGGAAAGATCCAAAATGGACAGTTTAGAAAATATTATGTGCAATAAAATGATAAATTTGAAGAGGACCAGAACAATTGTGTTGATAAGCTGAAGAAAACAAGCAAAACCAGTCCCATGGCAAACTCATCCGCATCAGAGACCAAATTCTGAATATAAATTTCAAGAACTTCCTATAAAATACACGTGGACACCACAAGGGCATAAAATTTCATGCAGACAAACATACATATCTGAAATAAAACAATTTCTTATCAATTGATCTATGACTTGAACCTCTACACAAAACAGGCCAAATAAAATCATCCTAATGCAAACCAGGGCCTGTATACCTCACATGCTATATATAGAACAACAAAACCATACCCATGTGGAGTTGGCATTGCAAAATTTCGATGGATATTTTCCTTTGTATTCCGGCCTTTCTGGTGTCCTATGAACATAAAGCTAATTCCATCTATGCTTCCAATACCAGTCACAATAGCCGGATCATCATATCCAGCACGATCACCGTGTAGCTCCACCCACTAACAAGAACACAAAACTCAAATGTCTTCTATGAACAATGAGTACAACAGAAACAGAATGTATATAATATAGCTAAGAAAATACGAAGGGACTGGGCAACTTACCTTATCAGTAATGTTGAACACATGATCAAGAAAAGTAGGCCTATTTGGATGCCGTGCAACACTTAAACGTTGTATTGGAGTTAATTGTGCATATAGATCTTTAACGACCTGAAATAATTATTTGCCACAAAATTGAGAGAATAGATCACCAAACCCAAAAACAATAAAAAAATCACCTGTTATCTAATAAATAAATATAACAAAGTGAGAGTTTTGAAATTTGGCCTGATGGTCAGTGAGGAACTGGTCAATCAGAAATTGCAAGGTCAATCCCAATGGAATTAATATGTTCTCACATAATCTAGGCCTATGCATATTAACCAATTCATTTTACTTCCAGTTAGTGATATATTTCAGATTGATATTTTGAAGAAATAACGTCAATAAGAAAGCTGTAGTAGTTTTTGTTAGCCCCAAAATTGTCACTATGTTAATATTCTCTTGCAGTCTAGTTTGTCACTATGTGTTTGACGGAACTATTATTATTATATGATGAGGATGCCCTTTATTACTTTATGAATGAGTCGTGAATTAAGTTGTGAGGTCATCCTTATGAGGTCATCATTATGAAGATGCCAACTGCAGATAAATACGAACTTATAGGCCTCTGAAATTGCTCTTACAAGATTAAATCCAAGGTTATTGCAAACATTTAAAAGTTCAAAACCCTTCGCAGACAAAATCACTTCTAAGAAACATGGGGGTTTCATCAGGGAAGGCATATCCTTGATGGAATTATATGGCTCAAAAGACTATTCATTCAATGAAAGACAGCAAGAAGCCAAGAATGATGATAAATATCAATTCGTCGAGAGCTTATGATAGGTTGAACTGGCCGTTTATGAACAGAATGGTATCAGACTTTGATTTCAGCGAAAACTTGATTAATTTGGTCCATAACTTGGTAAAGTCATCTTTCTTCTCAATTATGGTTAATGGCACCCATCCACAGCCTTTCGTTCCAAGCAGGGAAATTCTGCAGTGTGGTCCTTTGTCCCCTTTCTTATTCATTTTAATGGTTGAAGTTTTAAGCAGGTCCCTGGCAAGAACAGAAAGCCTATGCTCTGTCTAAGGATTTCCGCCAGCCCTTAGGCCAGACTCTCTCTTCCACCTCCAATTTGTTGATGACTCAATGCTCATACGTGAAGCTTCAGTGTGCGAAGCGAGAGATTTTATATACACATTGGTCACTTTCCTTTTGGCCTCTGGTGGCCTAATCTATGGCAAGTCAATGATCTTTCTCTTCAACATTAGGATGGCTGTTCAAAGAAATATTTGCAGAATTATTTGCTTTACCAGGGGGTCCCTGCCAACAAAATCTACCTAGTAGTCCCTTTGATTGAAAAATCTGGAAGAAACCTTTCGTGGGAGGCGCTCCTCAACAAGATCTGGGCAAGGCTAAACATCTGGACTTTCAGGCATTTATCCTTGGCTAGTCGGATTTAATTAGTCGAATTGGTCTTGCAAGCTATCCCCGTCTCTCTCTTCTTGACCCTAAATAAACCTTTGAAGGTCCTTAAAGCAATCAAGCAACCTCCAAAGAGACCTGGTTGTGCCATTCTCTCACTAGCTGGAGAGAAAATGGTTTTTGGTCGCCTGGAAAGACACATAATATCCCAAGACGATGGGAGGATTGAGAATCTGAAACATCCAGCTAATGATCAAAGGCTTTGGGGGAAAGGCTATATTGAGGTGGAATAACCTCTCAAGGAAATCTGGGTGGGCAAGTAGAGGCATAATCCGAAATGATAGAGAGGATCCTATTTTCCTCTTTGCAGGTTCGAGAGGAAGAGATACTAACAAGTCTACATAGCTTCAAAGCATGAAGAGTGGTCCCCACATGCCAGCCTTCTAGATTTGAGAAATATGGTGGTGGAGGGTGACTCCAATGTTATGGTGGAAGGACTAGGAAAGCTCTTAAAGAGACTCCCTCCTTCAAGCCTAACTAAAAACTAGCACTTTATTACAATCTTATAAAAGTATCAAATGCATATTAAATCAGTTTCAGGAGGTAAACATTCTACATATCAGGTGCTCTACAATCAAACTTGAGGATTGAATGGCTAATGTGGGTGTGAATTGCCAAGGAGAGAAGCTAAAGCTGAACTGGGAAGATTTGGTTCATCATTAGCTGCTAAGAGACTGCAAGATTTTGATCAATCATGATATGTAATAGATCAAGAACACTCATCAAACTTGGTCTTTAGGAGGTGAGGATAGCATAGTTGACCGCCTAGGTGTGACCCATGTGAAATGTGGGATGCCTCATGGCCGTTGCTTTGATTGTGAGAGTCATCCTCGAGGGTGTAATCTTCTCTTGAGCACTCCTCAAAATGTTATTCTTTCAATGCATGGACTGGCCCCTCAACACCCATAAGTGGAATTGGTTTGGTCAAAAGGGTTTAAGTTCTAATAAGTTGGCTACACTTCTCCATGTTAGCTACAATAGTTTTTCATGCTTATGTTGTATAAGTGATACCTCAAATAGATATGATCAATGTTGCAAATATCGTGTTGGCGAATATATCGTCAAGGGTCTGAAAAACAACTTATCAACAACATTGGGAAAAATATTGGAAAATATCAAAAAATATCGACACACTTACAAAAAATACAACGAAAATGCTCTTTTTTTTTCAATTTTTTGAACATCTAAAGCAACAACATCATCAAATAAACACAATGCCACATAAATATGAAAAGAATATTGATATATAAGATGCACAGTGTTACATCACACATCAATACTGAATCATGTCCTAAGTCCCAACTCTCAAGCCTCAAAATCTCATCAAAACATACAATAAATGTATCTCATCATCATGAGTCAWCTATAATGAAATCAAATAAATAAACTAGWGATTCTCTCTACCCCTTTTACGAGCAAAGGTAATGTCTCCCCCGCTAGATGAAGAAGGCCTTGGGGCTAGCGTGGACTCTAATGTGCTCTAAAAGAAGGCCCTAAGGTTCTCGCTTGACTCTAACGTCCTCTACAAGAAGAAGGAGAAGCTACACTCCGATGTCCTYTGCTRGTGCTACTGCTAAAAAGAACTTRTTGTGTCTATGTCTGTGAAACTGGTGGTGCACTCCTAGTGTCAATAACCACCTCCTGTAAAGGTATCTACTCTAGAACATCCTCCTCTACCACACTCTCCTCCCCCCCACCATCTCCTCCTATGCCTCCTCCTGTAACCACTAAGAGGTTGACACGATGACAAGCCTCTCAGTATCCACCCTCCATGCAATAGTGGTGTCAATCCCATTCAACGAAATGGCCTCCACGTCAGGTGTTTTATAAAGCTACCTCACCAACAATCAAAGATTGTAGTAGACGTAGACCATGTCATTAAGGCATTCAGATTCCACCCTGAATGAGGGTTATAAATTATACTACATAATTTAGAGGGTGGTGAGGCATAAAATTATAATTTATAATGAATTCAAAACTGAATTTGAAAATTTTTAACATGTTGCACTTCTTGGTGTATATTTTTTCAAACACACTACAGTTGCGCTTGCAAACTGAAGAGCTACATGTTTGGCTAAGCACCTGAATGGAATTTTTTTTGTAAATTGGTTACTCTTATACCATAGCTTGTCAACCAAGCATCTAAAACAAATAAGAGAAACATAAGAAAAGACATTGAAATTTTAAACAAAGGAAAAAGAAACATTGAAATTTTAAACAAAATGAAGCTTACTTGGCATTTTGGTCTTCATGTCCTGAACAACCATGTTAAAGACAAATGTTCTAGCAAAAACCATATATATTTCCATTTCTTTAGAAATCTCTGCATGTTCTTGCAGACTTGGCACCATCCTCTGAACACATGCCAAGAATCCATCAATAATCTCAACATCAAATCTATAAAACCATAGGAGTAAGAGAACGTGGGGTTGAGGTATATCCCTACAACATCAATGGGGTGATGGAGTGTATTGTTCCATCGATCATCAATCACCCTCCATGTCAATAATCATTTCTCATATCCCTCATCCCCCTTGTCCTTGTAATAGGCACAGATAGATTCTTTAGCCCTATACATGGCCTCATAAAAGCAGGTCCATTGCGGGCTTGTCTCCATCAACCAAGCAAAGAACCATTACCAAAGGTTCATTGATGGTACACACCTCCTCCACTCCTGCCCAAAAACTCTCCTAGTATGACACTAGCCTAGATATGGATTGCTCCTTCGATTTAGTGTTAAATGATAATGCATGCCACTCATCATTCTCTTCACCTCGCACATATAGGCCAAGAGAGACTAAAGAGAAATGAAGCAATTGGAAAAATATGTAATCATAGGACACACCAACTCCCTATTATTTATGAATTGTCTCATCAAGCTAAGTACAGATGCATGATTATATATAAATTCTGTGATGCTCCTAGCCGATTAAATGGTATCCTTCATATAAGCAATTGTGCCCATATCCTCTAAAATCAAGTCAATGCAATGGACAACACAAAGAGTCCAAAACAAGGTCAAATACCTCGACATAAGCAACCTGCCATCAACCACATAATTAGTAGCCTAAGTCACATGACACGAGGGCACGGAACACAAAGGACATAGAAATACGAGAGTCCAACATGAGACATGTCAACCTCGGAAACAGAACACTAAGCACACGTTATATATATATATATATATATATATATATATATATATATATATATATATATATATATTCAAAAAAATTACATATATATTAAAAAAATTACAAATTACAAATACAAAATTGAAATATAGACATAAAGATCCATTTTTTTGGATAATGGAACATTTACAAAACACTTGGAATCCCTTCAAATCTTGATTTTACCCTTCATCTTTACAATGAGAGACCGTAAGAGCTCTTTCCATCCAGCTGAGACTGAGAAAATAGCAATGAAAAATGTTTTTTAGAGTCAAATAGGTAGGACACGTCTGGGGCACATGTCTTGTTTTAGGACACATGTCCTCCTCTGTCTATGTCCAACACGCAGGATACGGACATGGCACTCCTGGGGGCCATGTCCTATTACTTAAATAGAAACATTATCCATTATGACTTGGACAACATTCTATTAACCTGTCTCTTAGATGAAGCCATCCAACAACTCACATAATAGTGTCGCATATTTAAGATGTGTGGATCAACATATTTAATAACAATTTTCCCCTGGGAGAATTAACCAACAAATTAAGGGTCCTACCCTTCTGATCAGTCCAACCATCTGACACCATGGTTTATCTAGTGACTTCCCATGATTCCTTAAGCTCCTCCAATGTACGAGTGCAATTGATCTTTTCATTTTGAAGGATAGGCCCTCTGAACTCGTCATAAGTAGGGGCCTTGTACCTCAGGCCAACAATAGCAACAACATCAAACATTGACTAGTAGAACATATCGTTCTTGGCAACACTAAAAGGAATGTCACTTACATCCTACCCTTGCAGTGTCACCACCTCCTCCTTGTCAGCATCCCATGTTGTATATGACTACCCTTGTGGCTTATATTGCTTGTTACCCTTCATTTTGGCATTTTTGTCAACCCAATCCCTTCCTTGTGGATTTCCTCTAATGTGCTCTACTTAGCATAGATGCCCTTCCCTTTGCTTTGCCCTCCTTTAGGACAATTCCTCATGACTTCTCCTTCCTTGCACAAGTTCAACCCCTTACCTAGCCATAGGGCTCCCCTATTGATCTAATTCTCTCCCTCATTCCTCCCACATCAACCCACTCAAGGCACATGCCTCTTTTATCTCCTCTCATAGCTTCTCTACTACAACACTATGGTAAGAAGCACATGATGTCTTCCGACCATACGAGATGCTCCTAACCTCACACGTTAAAGGGCAATTGTTATCAACATAATTTCTCTCACCTGTGACATGTGAGTGGTCGTACCCAGAAATATCACCATTTCACGTGTAACTCACAAAATGTTGCCCATCATATCATTTCATAGCTATTTTAACCCAACTAAGTAAGATCAAACCTTCAGTTGACCATTTCTAGAGTCATGCAACTTATCATTTATTACTAGCACTAATCACACACATAATCCTTTGAT
Source organism: Picea mariana (assembly GCA_032191745.1). Lineage (NCBI taxonomy): Eukaryota > Viridiplantae > Streptophyta > Pinopsida > Pinales > Pinaceae > Picea > Picea mariana. The sequence goes on along the minus strand of JASDQU010509247.1, from coordinate 52,474 downwards.
AGTAGTGCAACCCTTGTAAATCCATAAATCCAACCAATCTACGGCTTATAAATGCTCAAGAGCCTGCTAAAATGACGTGGGGGTGTGTACAGCCAAGTTGGAACTCCCAACTCATGAATCCTCGGCCTTCAATGTTCCTTAAGGTCTTATTAGGCACATGGGCTCCCACTTGTGAATGAGAACATGGGAGCTAATTCACCATGGGTTTCATTTCTTCCTATAAAAGGAGTCATGGGACGCATTAAGGAGGAATTCATAGCAGAGTTATACTAGAGGAATGAGAATGGAGAGCTAGGAAACCATCATTCCTAGCGCTCCCCACCCCCCTTCTAGTTTATTTACTCTCTTGTTGCTTGTTTTCCTTTCAAAGTGGGCATCCACAAGGGGACATGTCCTCATACATCGAAGATTGAGATTGAGCATACAAGGAGATTAAACAACCCTCCCACAAAGAGCTTTGGAGTCCACTTGCTGCAAAAGTTTATCCTCAAGTAATAAATTACATAGTTTATATTGCCTTCCATTGGAATAAAATCAAGTATTTTTTTTCCCCTAAAAATTGATATTTGAATCTTATTTAATCATTGAATCTATGGTTTATGTTTCTATTGCCTTCATATATGCTTGTAGGTTAAAATAATTGCTTGTGTGTTTATCCCATTTCCCTTGCTTGTCTATGTACCCATGAAAATGTAAAGTCCAAGGAAAAAGGGTTTTATTTTTCCTCTTCATACATCAAATTTTCACACCCATCTATAGGGGATTATTAGTGACTTAGAAGGAAGTTTACTATGTCATATGAGTTATAGGAAGGGAAGTTGGATGGATTCTTAGGGTCACTGAGAGGATAGGTCATCTTGGATTCTCTATACAAATGAAATGTGTAAACCTAAAGATAGCTATAGTGGGATAAGGAAGGTCAAATAGAATACTACCACCCATAGAGGTTCCCCAATGTTTAGATAACAACATGCCATAAGTGGGAGGGACACCTACAATAACCACATCCATCCTAACAAACTTCCTTGGTATTTGCATCATTCTTATCACCAAACCATTAATAATCCCTAGGCATTGGGACCTCTTGCAATCAAACGAGTATAGGTCTTTATAGGGCTTGTGATCTAAGTCACAGGGTTAGTCGAACCTCAAGCTTGAGGTTCGAAATTCGGCGAACCCCATAAAAAAATTGAGGTTCGTTCAGGTTCACCAAACCTCAAAGGCGAACCTAATGTCAAATCGAATATATAGAAAATTGTATATAGTCAAAACTCATTCGAACCTTAATGGAAAATTTGAACCCAAATCAAACCTAATCGTTGTTGAACCCAAACTCGAACCCGAACCATGTGACTTAGCATGTGATGTCCAATCCCATATTCTCCATGACTACCGAAGGAATCAAGGAATGACAAGCTTTGGAGTATTTAAGCAATTGTGTAGAAGGAGGTTTTGGAGCTCTACAATGCTAGCAAAAGAAGGGGTCAGCTAATCTTTCCTAAAAGTTAGGGTTCCCATCACAATCTTAGGCTCATCATCTCCGATGTTAATGAGATCAACTTGTAGGGGAATTTCATTTGGGAGAGCCATGCCATTTGAAACTCAGCTTGCGATTCTATTTTCGAAGATTTGAACTCTAATAGGCTAGGTTTGAGGTTGTTCTCTCACTCCTAGAAACTCAAACACCTCTCTCCTATGTGTAGGGTTTTTTTAAATTCTAGAAAGAGGCATTTGGATTTTGAGTTTTCACTGCTCATGCTTGTATCAAAGGGTGTGGGCGTCAAAGGGGCTATTTCTAAGGCTTTGTCCCCACCAACATGAGGGTCCCTAGGCTAATCCCTAGCTTCTCCTTTATTTTAACCACTGACCTAATAGAAGGTTGTGTGTCAGCTATAGTTCTTAGAACAAAGAAAGGTGAGGCCATTGAGGGCATTGTGGAAGGCGAGGCAGAGGAAAAGCTCTCACTTCCCGACACCCAAGATCTTGCAACTCCTCGCACTGCAAGCTTAAGCCTCACAACTTCCCTCTCATCTCTCTTTTTACCCATATCAATAAGTTATTTATGGCAATATGAATGATTTCCAGGGTTGCATCTGAACAAATTTCCACTTCATGCCCTGAAATTTGTGCAAGGTGGTAATTCAACCAGCTAATTCCCCCTATCATTTCCTTCCCACACAACTTGCAATTCAACATTTGTCAATTATTGGGTTCAACAAGCTCACCATATTCCCACAAATGATCCAAAGCTTTCAACATTTTCAAATAGCAACGACTAAACCTAGGAAAAAAAGGAAAACAAAATTCAAATATAAGAATGCTACAAATTTAAAAAAAAACAAATCTAAATAAATGGTAGATATCCCACTAAAAATCTAAACAATTGGCAAAAGATGTCCACATGAGTCTCACAATGACTTATAAACTTTTATCATCACCGCATAAGAGGGTACATCAACAATGTGGTCATGTCCATCTTCATAGGCACTCCTAGGTCTCATGGACCATCTCGGAAGAGAGGAAGAGGATCACACATCAACACATCTTGGTATTTCACCAAGATCTACCTGGTCCAAGACCAGGTTGCCCGAGAACACATCTGGGGGCCCAAGCACACATCTAGGGTCTTATCCACCAAGGTACAAGACCAAGGATCAACCCATGCATTAAGCAAGGGTTCCCTGGAACACATCCAGGGGCCCTAGGACACATCTAGGGACTTACATCAACCACCAAGGAACACATCCAAGGACCGGGCAAGGATTCCATGGAACACATCCAGGGGCCCTAGAACACATCTAGGGACTTACTGCTTGGTCCTAGACCAAGAACCCTAGTCATATACAGGGTGCCCTCACTAGGGTCTTTTTCCATGGCTCTCACTGCTTGGTCTCATACCAAGAAACCCGGGAGTGTACTCGGGGCCCTAGTCCTCAGCTAGGGTCTTATGCCATCCTCCCGGAGAATGGCTCTTGCAGCTGCACTAATTTCAACATAAAGACAACATCATTTAGGGATGTCAAGAGAAGGATATTGTTATGAACATAAACATACATATAAAATAGATATTAATAACATAATAATTAAATGATAATTAATAAAGAATAATTATTATTAATGAACAGACATGTCTCAAAGGACATGACTATTGGTTAAGGGCACCCCTGCGTGGGTATATAAGCGAGCCCTCATTCTCATTTGTAATCAAGTAATATTGCGTGGGTATATAAGCGAGCCCTCATTATCATCTTACTATATGTTCTTACGGATTTGATTACTATATTCCAAATATTTTGGATTATTTGTGCATGACAAACTTTGTTCGTCTCATTTGGTATCAGAGCCCCTTCTTGGGCATTCCGTTGATTACCGACTACTGGCCAACAATTTTTTTCCAAAGTTTCTCTGAAGTCGGGGTGTTTGACCAACTCAAGCCTTTGTCCATATAAAACTCAAAATTTCGTTGAAGATATTCCACTACAAATTCAAAATAAGTACGTAAACGGTTTATGAATAAAAAGAAAAAATAAATAAAATCAAAGTGTTTCAATATAAAAGTTACATAAGAAAATTATAAAGTCAAACTACTAAATACAAAGGTGAAATCCTACCCAAGAGCGTAATAGTTAGTTGACCAACAATTACCAAAAAGTTAGGAGGAGTAAAAGGTGCATCTCCATAACTTTACAAGGAGTAAAAGTGAAGTATATAAGTTAAAGAAGTCAAAAAGAGAATCCCAAACGAAACCTCACATCAAAGGTCGCAATCATTCATTATAAAAAAAGGTTACTAAGTTTATAAAAAGGGCCCAGGAAAAGAGATAATATTAATATCTTATTTTAAAAGAAAAGATATTATTATTAAGAGAAAGTATATTTTAGTGGGGTTGTTAAAAAAGAAAAAGGATTTTTCATAAAAGTTACCACAAAGTATAAAAAGGTGACTTATTATTGAGTAATTGAAGTTACATAAGAGTATTTGAAGTTTTTAAAATAAAAGGGAAAAAGTAAAAAGAGTATTTAAAGCTGCCTTTAAAAAAAAGATTTTTTTAAGATAAGTAATATATATAATATATTACAAAAATATTATTAAAAAAAAACAAGGTATAGCAAAAAGTATAAGAAAGAAACCATTCAAATAAATTACAAGTAAAAGCAAGACAAAGGACCAATTATTAAAAAAAAGGACCTCATACCTCGTACATCCAAATTAATTATCCAACGGATATTACAAAAATAATCCGTACATCCAAATTAATTATCCAACGGATATTATAAAAATTATCTTAAAGGCCATATTCAAAGTTATAAAAAGTGCATAGCTTTATATATTATTTGTGGATAAAGGAGAAGTAATGTATATACGAGGTGATCTTTTTAAAAGGGTATTTAATTAAGACACTATTAAATCACTTAATATAAAAATATTTTTATAAAGTATAAAAAAAAAAACGTTACTTAAAGTGGATATAAAGTATTTTTATAAAGTTTAAAAAAGGTGTAAAAGAAATATATATATTTAATATTATTGGAAAGAGGAAAATGAAGATAAAAAGAAAAGGGTGAAGAAAAGTTTTGAAGTACAAAGTACCTTGAAGGTACAAATTGATTAAAATTTAAAAATAAATCTTAAAACCAATTCAAGTTTATAAAAAAAAATGGACAATTCCATATATAAATCGAAATTTTGGACTAAATGTTCTTTTTGTGAAATGGAGTTTTAATATATGACAATTTTTAAAAATCAAAATCGCCTCTGTCAGATTTGTGGGAAATCATTTATAGTGGAAGAATATCAAGATAATTTAGAAATACAATGAAGAATATTGAAAGGAGAACTAGGACATTATAAAGCAAGCAATAAAAAATTACAGTTTGAAATTGAAAAGGAGAAATATTTTAATGGGTTAACAGAGAAAGATAATCATTATTTCAAAGAGCGTATTCGGGAACTCATCGCACAAAATGAAGAACTAAAGACCAAAAGACAAAAAATGGACCAAGACTTACTAGAACAAGATGAAGAAATATTACGATTAAAAAATCATAATCAAAATTTACTAGTTAAAATCAGAAAGTCAAAATACAAGAAGCAAGTGAATAAAAATTCAAAACAAGAAAATCAAGGTCTCAAGGAGAAATTAACTGAAAAAGAGGAAGAAATCTCCTTCCTAAGGAACCTTAACCAGAAGTTACTTGAACAAATTAAAATCTTAAAGGATAGAAAGGAGAATATAGAATCAGAAAAAGACGATAGGTCAGAAAATAAGGAAGAACTTTTACGATTAAGACGACATAATTAGGATTTATTAACTCAAATTAAAAAGTTCAAGCATGATAAGAAGTCTTTACAAGAAGAGCTAGATCGCAAAACATCATTAGTCGACAAAGAAACAATGACTGACCCAATAGAGAAATTATCCGACATTCAAATTTCGACAGTAGAAAAAGGAACCAATACAAAGTCAGATGATGTTCAAATTCAAAAGAATGCTTACATTGACAAATCACTACAAACATCAAAAGAAGATGATTCCAAGGAAAAGTCACAAGAGATTAAGATGCCTTATCATCATCCAAATCACAAGAGTCATTATGACCAACGATTATGAGAAGAGGAAAATAAACAATATTCTTCTTACCAACAATTAAACTACCACAATGAAAAAGAACGAAGACAAAATCAACAACTTGTAGGAAAGCTTAAAATGAGAATCCCCATCCGAACAATCGATCATCAAACAATTCCAATCAAAGTAGATTTGGGATGGATCACTCCCCAGAAGATGCAACACATTAGTTTGGGAATTTGAAGGTTATATCATCTTGTTTCGTCGAGAGTCGCAACTACAAGAACAGAAGATTTGAGAAGACATCATGAGCCAGAACAAAAGTTAAAAGGGAAGCCTTCCAGTGATTATGCTTTGAGGACAAAGCATTTTTAAGGGGAAGGCAATGTTATGAACATAAATATACATATAAAATAGATATTAATAACATAATAATTAAATGATAATTAATAAATAATAATTATTAATAATGAAAGGACATGTCTCAAAGGACATGACTA
>JASDQU010509247.1:12375-33202 GCA_032191745.1 Picea mariana | reverse complement strand
TCACTTGTATGTTCACCAAAGGAGCTTGGAGAAGGGCAAGAGGATGAGAACAGAAGCAAAGGGTGAGGAAAGCTTGGGCACACATGTTCATGGAGGGCTCATGGATGCTTAGGCCTCAGTTATTTGATGGTGATCACATCTGCTAGGAGGAGGGCGCACCATAGGAGTGGATGCATAGCTACCTGGCAGCAGTTTCACTTGGAGGAAGCCAGTTCTGCCAGATTTAGTGGAGAGGCAGCACAGAGACGCATCTTTCTATGAAGGGGTTTCTTCATTGGGTCAAAGAGGAAGAAGGGCACTTCATTTCAGTGGAGAGAGCAGCAAAGGGAGAGGGCGCACCAAGCCTTGGGTGCATATCTCACTAGATCTTGTGGCAAGGCTCATGAGGAGCTTGCTATGTATACAGGTTCCTTTGTATTGTATTACTTGTTGTATCTCATGCTTTGATCATCATTATATAAACAAATATCCCAAACTGGTTTTCCCCAGGGGGGTTATATCCAAGGTCATGTTGACCAAAAATACCTATGTCAAATTTATGCATGCTTATAAGTGTAGATCAGCATTTTAAAGTTCAAAAATCTAGAGGTAGTGTTATGTGTTTTAATGTACTATGCATGTGCTAACATTGAGTAAAGAAAACACTTGCAAGGGCACCTTAAAAGAGCACTTAACCATTAAACATTGAGCAGAAAGTTGGGTGATTGTTTGCTGTCCTAAAACAGCAAGAGAAGACAGCCACACAGTTGAAACTTAGAGCCATACTAAGGTCAAGGACAGACCTTAGGTGGCAGCCTCATAAGACCTTAGAAAACCTACACATTTTCCTTGTTACGGAAGCCCTAATTTGACCTTAATAAAAGCATCTTAGGACTGGTTTTCCCTCCAGGGTTTTTCCAAGGGTTTATACCCGAAAATATTGGTGTCTTGTGTGTGAGATTTTGGTTTATTTGTTTATGCTTCCGCTGCATGTTTAATTGATTACTCAGTTGTGCTTTAATTCAATAAGTTATTTATTTGGAATTAACTTCCAAGTGTTGGGTAGGGAAAATTCAACATGGTATCAGTGCATACCAAGGGTTGAATCCAGGAAAATTCAACAGAATGCACCTTGGCAACTCATGTTTTATCACCAAATCCAACATGCTATTAAAGGCCCCTTTCAGTTGTGTGACATAATCAATGATGTTAAGGCCTTCGTGCTTTCAAGTTCAACTCCACTAAAAAAGGTGTGAGTTGCATGGCAGATAATTTCTAGTTTTTTCACATGGAAATATGAGGGTCCTCAAGATGCTTGGGGTCAATTTCAAATTTCCAATCTCCTAGTGGTTAGTTTGGTCTCTTGAACATGTTTGCTAGCAAATGATTAGCCAAAGAAGGTCTCTTTCAATTAAAGGATAATGGAATCATGAGCATCAACAGAGGAAAACTTGGCACAATCTTACCAAGCTCAAAAGCTAAATTATATAAAAAGAACTATTTATAAGTGCATTTTTCATGTGATTCCTAGAAGTTGTCTCTTTAAAATGTAGTGTCATGGGTCAAGTATGTTCTAGTGGAATTGTAGATGTGGTGGGAAGCCCTTTTACATTTATGTGGCAACGAATACCTATGAATTGGTATGACACATGTCTAGCATTGCCTCCTATTTGAACAAAAGGTGGGGGTTGTGGGATCGTGAAGCATGTTGGTTGAGGAGGTGTTAGTCCAACTGGAAATCTCAATCTTCTTTCAAACAAAAAGTATGGGGGTGGCTTATGCTTCATCAAGGGTTAGTTGTTAAGACCAAGGTTCATAAACTTGGTGTTACAAATGTTGCTTGCACCCTTTATGGTAAGGATGAAACAGTCGAGCATGTTTTTTGGACATGCAAGCCAACTAATACTTTTTGGGCATGATTTCAAGTTGAATTTCACTTCCTCTTTACTACCATGTTCTCATGGAAAGGTCCTCTCCTAGGGGACACTTGTATGATTAGTGACAATTGAGAATATTTAAGGCACACAATTTGTTTGACTGCAAATGGATATCTATGGAAACACTAGTGTAAAACTAATTTTAATGTGGAATCATCTCACCTTAGCCTAGGAGAATTGAGGCCCTTTAAGCGGGAATTGGCTATGCTTGTTAAATTCAACCTTAGTATCTTCCATAGAAATGTTGACTCCCTTCCTACCAAGGAATAGACTCTAATACTTTCTTTTTTGGCCTTTTAAAGGCAAGAATTTCTTCGTACTCCTAGTCTTTGTTTGATGTAACTCTCTATGTTCCATGTTGTAATTATTTGTTCTACGGAGTGACATATGGCATATTGGCAAAAAAAATATTAATTTTGAAATTATCCTTTGTTAAATTTAAAGGTTCAACATCCAAAGAGAGTAACTTTTCATTCCAGATGGATCTCAACCATCTATCTTTATCTAACCATTAGGACATGCAATTTCCATCGATCATAAACTAGTAGTGAATTCAGTTCTAATTCATGACTTTTTGCTCAAGGAAACCTCATCAGGAAACCCAAGGGATGCTTCCCCGATTCGTGGATGGTATCCCTAGTAAACCTATTGACATAGATCAGTGCGCCTCACTCATGGGGATTTGAACCGATCACCTGCCATCATGGAACTAGGAAAATGCCCAACAACATTGGCAACAACCAGTTCAGCTAACCCCTTAGGCTTCTAATTCATCACTTATCATAAAAGCCTGTGGCACTTTCATGTATATTTGTTTCTAGATTAAAATGGTATTCAAGCTTGGATGGTAATTTCAAAAACCATTGGCATGTCCATTTAATCCTTCTCCTGCATATTGTATATGAAATATTTTTGTCCTTGCTTATTTTTAAAAACTTTTGTCCTTTACTTACTAAATATGCAAGTATTAGCAACAAATCCCTATACAATTTGCTTAACTTTAATTTAGACAATATGAAATGATTCCATGCCTTGACGCTAGAAGGTAGCATTGGTCTCTTAATAAAAACTGGGACATGACACATACTCCACTCTCATTATACCTAAAATGAATTAATTTTCAATTTGGTGTCTTTCCTCACACTCTCACTAAGATGTACTGAAAGGTATGATGACAAAAGGGACACAAGCATGCTGACAAAAGTTCTTCAAATTGCCAAAGTATACATCCTGCATTCCATTTCTGCACCATTCCATTAGAGCAAAAGCCAAAACTAGGGCAACTACTATCAGAATCTAGTGTCCTCAATTATCTTGATATTCATTGATGTTATTAAACCACCTTATTGTGCCAAAAATTAATAAAGATTACCTTCAACTATAAGATGAAAAATGGAGATGTGCATCCCATGTTTCACATCCACATCAGATCACAAGCATTTCTACTCATGAATTACCAACTCAAACAAATGAAAATTCCAATGGCACAGTTGTGGATAAGAAAATAAAGATAATGGGATGGGTGGAACCTGCTCATATTTTTTCTCCAGCTCGAGAATCTGTTCACTGAAGTCCATGCCAGTCTCCTTTGCCAAATCCCTTACCTATTGGTTCCAAACAAAAGAAGTTATAGTACATTAATATCAACTAGAAATTTGGATCAGCAAAAGAACTTCAAAAATTACAATCTCGAAAAAAAATAGAAGTATACAAGAGGAACTATACAAAGATTAGTATAGTTAAAAATTTAAACACAAAAAAACATCCCCACCAAAGTCAGTGTCTCATAATGAACCCTTCTTTATTGCAATCACTGTATAGCTATTAAATGTTACAACTAATAAAATCAAATGTTCTTCCTACCAAAATTTATCAAACAATTAAAAACTGATAGCCTTCATTGTAATATTTGTTTGTGGTTTTAGGAAAACCTAATTTTCGCCCAAAAACTATTGAAAATCCCCTTTTTATATTGAAAAGGAGAATTTATAATGTCAAAATACAACAGTATGTGATTACAACCAAAATAAGGGCTTTGCGAAGTGCAATATGTAGATCTTCCTTCTTAGTGTCCTCAATTTTGGTTAAGGCTTTGTTGATGGGTCTTAGTTTCTAATTCAGTATCCTAGGTGATTTAAAGTAAGATGCTTCATTGGTATTATTTTTTGCATTTGATTGAGGATTAATGTTTAGAGGCCCTAGTGCAAGTGGAGGTTGTGTCAATAGTAGAGATAATGTTAATGAAATGATGGAGCATGTGGTGGTGATTTTCCTCTTGAATCCCTTGTCCTTTTAGGAATCACTAATAATGCATTTAGGTCTATGTCTATTTATTCAAGTGCCAAAACGTCAAGGAAGAAAAGATGGAAAAATGGTGCAAGAGAGAGAAATCAAATAAAGAATTTAGTTGAGTCTCCTTTGGTTAGATCAATTGAAAAAGAAAATTTAAAAGATGAATAGAATGGAATTTTTGTGTGTGCTTTGAGCTCTATCCCTTGAAAAGCATATTTAGAAAATTGCATTTGTAATGTCTAGGGAAACCAAACAAAGAATCCAGTCTCTTTCTTTGATTAGATCAATTGAAAAAGAAACTTTATAAGAAGAAAAGTTAAATAGAATGGAATTTTCGTTTGCGCTTTGAGCTCTGTCCCTTGAAAAGCATTTTTTGAATATTTGATTTGTAATGTCTATGGAAACCGAATAAAGAATTCAGTTGGGTCTCCTTCCTTAATTAGATCAATTGAAAAAGAAAATTTAAGAGGAGGAAAGTTAAATAGAATGGAATTTCTATCGGTGCTTTAAGCTCTGCCTCTTAAAGCAATTTATGAGAACTCGGTTTGTAATGTCTAGATCAGGTTTGTGATCATTACCAAGGATTTCAGATATCTTGGCAATTGGGCTTTTTCAATTTTTTCCAAAAGTCAAAATGGCAAGTATGGTTTTGGAAAAATGTTTATGGGTCTATTAAATATCAACCCTAAGAATTGTGGTGTTAAATCTAATGTCAATTTGGAAAAACTTAAGCTGTCATAAACTGCACAATGGGTAAAAATCCAGTGTCGTAACCTCCTTTGTGGAAGTTCCCCCTCAAATTGTGGAAAAGATATGGTAAACTTCAGTTTATGGAGACAGAAAAATGGGTATTTCCTTCTTCCCATGTGAAAGACTACTTGTAAAATTATTTCCATGTCATTGGCCTTGAGGATCCAACAAGTTGTGACTAGATTTGTTAGAGCATAGCAAACTAGGTCTGTACAAGTTCATACTAGATATAGTGATCATTGTATGGAAATGTATGGAGTGGGATAAGGACACTGATCAAGACTCATGGTTTTTGAATATTAACTTCATAATGCTTATTATAGGGTAGATTGAGGTTTTATTCTAGACATGTTGCTATGGCTTTGGTTTGGAACCAAATTCACTCAACTAGTGCTTGCATTATTCACAAAGGTTTTTGCATTTGTTTTAGTTGATGAGCTCTTGTACGATAGCATTCTTCTACATAGATCTTTCAAGTAGGGTTACGCTTCAACTCCATACCTATAAGTGCTTATTGTTTATTCTCTTGGTTATTTGCAAGAATAAACAAGGATTCGGGGAATACAAAACCTTRGGGCTAAAGAGGATCTTAATAACCACTTTGTCCATGACTCTATCTCATCTATATATGTTTGGAGCCTATTTCTGTGAGGGAAACAGGGAAATTTCTAGACATGTTTTGTGTAGCTTTGTCTATTGTGGTTAGTATGCTCAAATATGAATTTTGGTTGAGTGGTGTTGATGACCCCCCTTCTTAGTCGTCTCAACACAGGAAGGGTTAAGCTTGGTAAGATTTTAGGATGGTAGGTATCCCTTTTGGAAATGGCCTCTCCCATTTATCCACGTGACACTGGTGCTTGGAGAGATTACAATCCAAACCCTAGCAGTTTGCTTCAGGGATCTACCCTTTGTTGGTAAGCATATTGTCTCCAAGAGACTATAAGAAGGCCATGTTTTTTTATTCTTCTTGTCAAAATTAGATAAAATTTTGAGAGCTTTGTGTGGGCCAAAATATAGTGGACATAGAGGCTTGCCTTTAGTCCCTTGGCACTATTACACCATGCCTAAGTAGGATGGTGGGCTTGGAAGCATTGGCATTTTCACGGAGGGAAAAATTCTAGAAGCAAAATGGGTCATTTTTTGGCCTAATAAGTGAGGTATCACATTAGGTTCTTATTAAATACAGAATTCTTCATAATGGACATGTCAACAACATTTGAGGCTAGTTTTTGATGTATGATATCATAGGATCCCCACATAATTTCAACATACAAGGAACTTTTATGCTTAAACACATCTAGGAGACTAGGAAGCATGTTGACAAATTCTTGTCCCGTAACTATCTAGGGAGCAAAAGAGCTTAGGATCTCCCTTTTCGACCCATTTAACCTTGGAAATTATAAGACACACCTAAAACTGCACATTTTTAGGCTAGAAGAATGAGCAAGAACAAAATTTTTAGTTCGCGTGATTCATGAGATCTTGATAAAGGACACCTCTAAAATTGCACATTTTCTAGCTAGAAGAATGAGCAAGGAGGAGCTTTTCGGATGGCCAAATTCATGGGACCTTGACAAAGGGGCATGGTCAGAGCGCAGGACTTTAACAAACACAAAGGGCCTCCTAGCTTCTAATACATGCATGGTAAGAAAGCTACAACCACTTATTACAGTTGAGGATCTTCCAAAGATGACTGGAACTTTGCATGGTCCCATTTGGAGAGACTAACAATGGACTTATTGTAAGTCCATTTTTAGCACAATAGTCAAAAACTCTATTGCTCATGCACAGGAAGAATCTATTGGCCCCAATGTTGAATACAAGGTAGATCAATTAGGATAGTGAATCTTGGTGGCTTACTTGGCTCAACACTATCTAGATGTATAGATTATCCTACAAGATCAACGTCATGTCCTTGGTTCTATTCCAAATGCACCCTACAAAATCAAGGTTAGCAAGAATTGGTTTTAAAGATGAAAAATGCCCTTGATGTGGAAAACTAGAGACAATCAAGCACATCTTGTAGGAGTGTAAGAATTCTAAACACTATCCAAGTATTGTGCAAGATAGTATCATCTCCCCTTCTACAAGATATTATACATTGATGTGTTGCGCTTCTAGTGAATGCAGAACCCTTGTGTTAACACACTATTGTAGCTCGTGGCATTGAATCCAAGCCTTGGTATTGTATTCAATCTAGAAAATACACTATAAGTGTGGTTTTGAAAGGCCAATGGTATCCACTATCTTTCAAGAAGTTATCCTTTGATGAACTACTGTCCCAAACTACAGCTACAGGATTTTTATTGATTAAGGATGCTCAACATATATTTGATAGTGCTTACTTTGACCTCATTGCAGCGTTAATTGCGATAAGGTAGAGGATCTGTATGTCCTTGCTACATCGATGGTGTTTCCTTAATGCGGGTGTTTACCCAAAAAAGGGTTGTCACTGGAATCAGTTTGCATTTACCAATTGTAATAAATCGTTCTATTCCACTCCAATTCTCCGTCTATGTCTAGTCCACAAAGCAAGGATTTGAACTGACATAAAGCAATTATTTGTCTATGCCGTGTTCTTCTACTTCTTGGGTTTCTTCCCCATCGATGGTGTTGCAAATACAAGTATAGATGAGAGATTGGAAGACATTCATTCATTTAATCATCGAAAATGGGAACCTACTGTAACAAATAAATAAAAGAAAATGGACAACACAATGCATTTCTCTGCTTGATTTTGTCATAACATGCAGTGATCGAGTCCGTCAAGTTAACAATTGAAGGCTCTTTTGCATGATATTGAAAAATTCGTCTAGTCTTTGCAAGAAATTCAGAGGCCTTCGAGCCGTGTTTTATTTGAATCGCTGCTACCATCAATTGGTTGTATCTTTGTTGCTTTGACTTCATCATTTCCTTTTAGATTTTAGCATCAAGCAAGAGCAAAGACAATCATCGATGTCTGGGAACCTTCACAATTCAAAATCAATAATCCAAAAATCGCACAGATTGCCATTATTTATCAAGGACTTCAAGGGGAATTCATTTAAATGACTTTGAATTTCAAGGTAGGCCTATAGGGACTATAGCGATATAGATGTTAAGCCTGAGTCTACAGAAAAAGAGAATTCCTTGGATTGTGAAGACAAAACAATATAGGGGAGACAAGGGCCTTCCGTGATTAGTTCTCCATTATATTATCCAAACTCTGAATGTTGTTGAAATTCGAGCGGTTTCATAAAGGTCAAAGAACTAGATTGTCCCAAGACCTATAGGTTGTTGGCCAATCTTTCGCCTCCAAAGGAGGTGGGGGAGAGCTCAATTGAACACTAATGGACAAGATACAATTGGGTTGGTTTTATTTTCCAAAAGTTTGTCTATGTATTGGGTACATTTATTTTTTTAAGTCAAAAAAGTTAAAACCACCATGTCTAGAAAATTAGCTTCTGTTTTCAAGTATAAAGCCACAATGATTGCAATGTCATTTGTTTTGTTTTTATTTGAAGTATAAAATTATCTTGATTGGAAGGTCATCTCATTTTTCAAAGAAATGATATTTTATTGAACATATATAATGACGAAAAGTCCACAAATTTTAACAACGAGAATAGAATGTCTTTGAATTGGATACGTATGTTTATGGGTGCATGTATCATCTATTAACTCTGAAAGCTATCACTGTGTCATGCCATAAGAGCTACAGTTTAGATTTCCTTGTTGACATCAGAAATTCCACCTCTTCAACTGTTTGAAATCCATCTGCCCAAAACTAGGTCCTCTTTTTGCAACTGGTATCCTAATAATTGCATGCGTGCAAAATCTTGTATCTCTTCTGCTTCAAGACTGGATTTCTTTTCAGAAATTTTGAAGACAACAGTTGTCTCTTTTACCTTGCATTTCCATGTCAAACATTCATTGACGTTATTTTTAAAATGTTGTGGCTTCCCTAATCTGAGTTTATTATTGGATCCATTATCAACCTCCTCATTGATTTGGTTGTTTCTCTCTATGTTATTCACACACTGGTTGTAAAGTGGAGAAACAGAATTTGCTGGTACTTTGTGGATATCAAGAGCTTCTATGATACAAATCAGTCCTGGAAGAACTTTTTTCTTCAGTGTGCTCCCCTTTACAGTGGAATAGCCTCGGGCTCCCTGGGGGTAAAGAACTATATTGCTTCCAGACAAGATTGTTCTTTAAAGAGAATCTAACCCTCTCGACTTCTCTCTGTACGCATTTATCAGTAGATGCAATGCCACAGAAAAGATCAGAACAGACAAATCATTCTTTTTCATCAGAATTTACTGAACTTAAACTTTTAGTGAGCCTATTTTCTCAATTCTGCACCCATTTCCTCTTCTTAGATCCAGTTTGCAAAGGAGAAACAGGACCTGCCAGAAATGGTATTGGTGAAGTACAATGATTCAATCCTGCAGTGATTGAAATCAATTCTGCTCAAGATCTGAATAGGCTGCAGTAGAGTAAGTATTAATGTGGAACAACATCCCACCATAGGGATATGCCACTGAAATGGTAGCTGTAGATGAATGAAACATATGTCATCTCCAAATCACCAGACTTTCCATTGATTAGTTCCATTCCTTCTCTTCCATTGACTTCGTCAACGGAATCCTGATAACTGAATGCATAGGGTGACCTCACAAAATCCTGTATCTGTTCTGCTTCAGCATTAAATTTTTATTCAGAACATTTGGCAATACCAGTTGCCTCCTTCCCTTGCATTTGAATGTCAAACTCTCATTGATGTTAAAGTACTGTGGCTTCCCTAATCCAATTCTAGAATTGAATTCATTCTCAACCTCTTCGTTGATTTGGTTGATGCTCTCTATGTTATTTGCATGTTGGCTGTGATGTGGGGAAACAGAATTTGCTTTCATTTCCTGGATAGCAAGAGCTTTTCTCTCTACAGATTCCTCTGCATATATATGGTAAAATATATTTGGTTTCATAACCCTCTCAAAAGAAATCAAGATCCCAGACAGAGTTACAAGTTTATTGAATCCTTTGAACTCCTTTTGTAAATCATGCAGAACTTTTCCATTATCTTGCAAGGTAGAAGGAAATGGAACCAACTGAGAGAGACTGCTTGGCAGAGCAATGAATCCAAGGTTTTCCACATTGTCATCAACATCTTGTCCTTACCTGAATTGGATGTTTATCTACAGGCAGTTAAAAAAACTGTCATATCTTCCATGAACCCATTTACAAGCTCAGAATCCCTATCATTCCTGTCAGATACAAGGAACATAACATGAAAAATACAGTCAAGTAAAAGATAAAACTTATCTTTCCTGAAAAGATCAATCCCCCATCATGGTAATTCACGGGAGTAGAAGCGAAGTAGAAGATAAAATTTATCTAGCCTGAAATGATCAATCCCCCTTCATGGAATGATCCTTTTAATTGACAGGACTGGTAGCCAAGTAAAAGATAAAACTTATCTAGCCTGAAAAGATCAATCCTCCTCGATTCTCTTCTCATCATCATCAAGGACTGAATATAGTGTGGGGAAATATTCAAGTCAAGAAACCCTGGGAGACTTGTTTATCAGCATTCAAAATACAGTAAACTGGCTTTTACAAAATTTCTTCAACTCCTTACTCATTTAATTCCGAGTCATAAGCCAATACTGTGATCCAAAATAATTCAAGAGAAGGCAGTGTTTCAATTAGAGTAACCTGGGATACTTGTTTATCGGCATTCCAAATCCAGTAGAACAATTCTTTACAAATTTTCTTCAACTCCTCCTCACTCATTTATTTCCAAATCGTAAGCCACGGCTTCAACAACACCATTGCCTTATAATTACTTAAACTTTTTTTTCCAACGAAACGCACATCACAGGGAAACCCACCAGGCACTTCCCCTGATTCCGAGGATGGTACCCAAGGTAAACCAGCCGGTTGTAGTTTTGGCAACCTAACCCAGCAAGGACATCAAGTGAGGCCCACAATGTTCACAGAGGCAGCCAGCTCAGGGACTTGAACCTGCGACCTCCTGCTTGTAATTCACAGCACTCAACACTTGAGCTAACCCATGGGACTTTATAATTACTTAAACTTATATTATATTTTAAATGATATTCAAAAGTATACCTGAATGTATTGGGGGATAAGGTATTGTTTTTTGTATAACTTTGATAACAACTTTTTCAATTTTGATGAGTGTTTGACATGTTGGATGTATGTAAACCAGGCATGAATCTGCCCTCTTACAGAACAATATCCGGGTATAATCCTCCTTATGAACCAACTCCCTCAATCTCTATGTATCCTAGTTCCAGTTCAGGTGCAGGTTATATACTCCAAGCGATGGCGGCTCTGAACCAAAGTGTGGTACTCCAACTGAAGGCATGGCCCACGTTATAGACCAAGTAAGTTATAATTTGTCCTAACAAGTTTTGGATAAATATGAATGATGTTATTTAATCATATCTATTATCAACGACTGTTCACATTGAATTGGAAGGTACTGGAGATTGAACCACGGATCATGGCTGACATTCTGTCCACAATAGCTACAATCTCGGCCATTTTTGGCAAGCCAGCCACATTGGTGTTTGGTGGTCAGAGCCACTTTTGCAAGCACTGGAGAATAGTACAAACAATGCCTACAGTTCCCTCTTACGAGAAGCCACTGTTGTTCTTCTTAGCTTGTATGGTTAAAAGGACTTTCTGTTAAGTCCAGAGTGTAACTAGTTTTCCCGTGGTATGACAATAAGAAAATATACTATCCAAACTCAGCACTAGCTACAAAACCCATTAGCGATTTTTAGAGCAGTCCAGAGATGGGTGATTCTGTGGAGTTCACTGTCGATGCTTCTACCCCAATTGTAAAGATTGGTGCACTCAAGGAGAAGAGGGCAGAGTAACTAGTTTAATCCTTCTTTTCTTTGGCTTATGAATTGTTGATATTTTAGTCCCACGTACCCAAATTTGATTAGTGAAAATAGATCAAAGAATCGATTTGGTCTCAATAGACGAAATGCAGTTTATGTTTAGTGTATTCAATCATATTTCTTTTAAAATACTGGTGACTGTAGAAAGTCAATCGTCTGTTCAATCAATCTAGATTCCACAAGCTATACTTCAGAAGCTATTCCACATAGTGCTCATGTTCCATTGATGTATATGTTATTGACTCTGTGGAAAAAGTCTTTTCTCAATCATCATTGTTTCCCATTGCTATAGAACTGTATCTTTTAGGCTTCCTTAAAAACTCCCAAACTGTGGCTCTGCAATCATTTCAGGTCTTAATACATTCCCTGGTAAATTGGGTACATGGTGCCATCTCCAAGTCAAATTGATTTATTAAAGACAGCAAAAGGGGCTGTAGTAGAGTCAGAAACAGAAACAGCGGCAGCATTTTCATTTTTTGGAGCAGACAGAAATATTATCAGGCCGGGATCTGAAAGGTTTGGCCCTGCTTTGCCCACTTTAACTGGCCTTCAGTCAAATTGGATGCGTATTTATCATTCAAACCATATGGGCATTCACAAAAACTCTGTAATCCCAATCCATCCAGCACAATTCAGCTGAGGATACGGGCAGCACCTAATACAAAAATATGCACTTTTCTGCCAATCTGAACACTCATGGGGCTAAAACTGCAGTGCCCACAGAGAGATCATTGCTTGTGTCTGCGGACAGGAGGTACCCAACTCAGGATTCATTCCATTCTCCTGGAGGCAATGGAGAGGCCATCTCACATTCCCAGAGCAACTCAGCCTCTGATGAAGAAGAGGACCAGCTAGTGATGGATGAAAGGAAGCAGAGAAGGATGTTGTCTAACAGAGAATCTGAAATGAGGTCTCAGCTCCAGAAACAATAGCACTTAGACAAGCTCAGGACTCAGGTGGCTCATCTGACAGCAAACAATGGACAGATATTGAAAAAAATCAATAATTTTCATAGCATTCTGCTCAGATAACAGAAGAGAATTGCCTGTTGAGAACAGAAGCACTGGAGCTGAGTCACAAGCTCCAGAGATTACACCACAATAAATGCTCAATCTAACAGTGCCTTTAAAACTATGGGTATTGAAACTTGAAATTGCAGTGCTGCGCATCTTATGAGCTCAGAATCAGGCAACATTGCTCAATCATTGATCTCTTCAGATCTCTTGTTTTGAGGCCCAAAAACAATGCATATTGTGCAAAACTTAAGCAATGTTCGGTTATTAGGTCTTTATTGTATATTGTTATCAGAAAAGACAGCACAAGCTCCTTCCTGATCGTATGTGTCCATTCCTGATTCACTTCAGCATTCCCCTTCACCCACGATGAGGGTATGCTTGTAATTAAATTTTTCTGTATAATATAAGCAGTATTTTTTCCGAGAAAAAAAAGGCTCATCTCCAGTTGCGATGTACCCCTGTCTAGATGACATGGGTAACATATACAAAAAAGTGTGAAATTCTAGTGAACCAACTATATAATCATTTCAGACAAAATTATAATGAACCAGAATGTCAACTAATTAGTAATCACCTCCACACAACCAAACAACCAAAACATTTGACAACAAAATGAGTTCCGGCTCAGTTGCCTTTGATATTTCTTCTGGAGATCAACAATTAGTTAAAACTTAAAACTGAAACAAAACAAGTTTAACCCCAGTTAAAAAAAAACCCTCAAATTAAACACGACCACACAAAAACGGACTTTAAATCGATGACATCCAGGAAAAAAAAAAAACTTTCAAATGCAGCTGTCATTTTCTTCTTGCGGTTGAAAATTAATTTAAAGAGCACCAAAACAATTATCAAACTAAATCACAGCCGAAATAAACCAGGCTTTCAATCGACAATGTAATTAAATTTTCACAATTAAGTAGAACAGTACATCCCTGCCATGTTGAGTTCAGCAGCAACTAATTTAAACAGAAACGGGGCAATTTTGAGACTGTTAAAAGATTTCAAACTAAAGCACAATAACAGAAGCAGACTGAATCGATAATTTCCTTAAAGTTTCAAGGTCGAAGCAAATAAAACAAAATTAACCACAGTTTTTTGTTTCTCGGGACCGATGAACAACTAACTTGAACAAAATCAAAACAAATTTAAGTTCAATTGAAAACATAAAGCATACTCAAATAGAACGAAGTAAGCAATCGACAACTTACACGCGATCAAATCACAGAACTAAACAGAAGCCAAGTCAACGGCAACATTTATCTCGAACTCGGCGTTTCTGTTAATTTTTTCTTAAGCTCAACCACGATCCATTTAAAGAAAAATAAAGCCTCGTAAAACCTCTTTTTAGAATTAAGCAGAAGCAAACTTTAACCTCATCCCAAATAAACTTGAAAAATTCGAACTAAAGAACAAAGCATTTCAAAATGATGTAAAACAGAAACAGATCGACATTAAAATGAGCGGAGAATTCTACTTACCTCGGCTATTTTTTTCTCGATATCGGCAATTGGCCTCTCGAAAGGAAGGAGGAAGGGCTTAGGCTTGGTAGACATGGGCTTAAAACTCGACAAGTACCTCAGATATCCATCTTTAAGATTTCCGCCGACTTTCTCCGGCCACGGATACTCAGTCTCACGGCCTTTCTTCCCCTTTCGAATCTTAAAGCCCATAAAAACACGGGAGACGACAGATCGCGGAAGGACTCGAACTCTGAACCTCTCTGCAGCGACTAGATTGGAGTTGGTGCTCAGGGACTCGCATCTCGTATAACTGTGGCGCAATGCGGATGAGAACGAGCAGGAATTCATTGTTCCAGGCAATTCGGAGGAATGATGAATCGTGAAACACACATGTCATGGACATTATAAGAGGGGAACCTCGATGTCATCGATCGAAAGCGGTAACGAAGGGGAGGACGGAGTTGGTGAAGCGGGTGGACACATGGCGTGAAGGCGGTTCGTTTGGGCCGCTAGCTGATTTAACGAAGTCACTGTCCTCCGGTTGCGTTATTAAATAATTTAGTTGAAGATTTATGTGGCATTTAAGTTGTTACACTCTAGGAAGTTGTTGATGTTGGAATGGAAAACTATTTGCAAGCACAAGTAGTCAAAGATCTTTGCATGTAGTTGTTGGTGTTTTTCGAATAAAATACAAATAACATTGTACGTTATAGAATACCCAATGTAAAAGATGTCTACATATAGAAGGTTTTAACTTCTAAATAAAAATAGTTTAAAAACAAATTTAGTTGAAAAATTATGTATCATGAATATATGTAATCCTTGGGTCGGCAAAAAGTTATCTTATGTCCCTTCAATAATATGCGTGTGTCGACCTCATGCTAGTCTGCAAATGCTTGCTAAAGCAAATAAGCATTTAATTAATGAATCGACACTCGTTTTGTTTCGTTTATGAGCGAAGGGGGTGCATTAGTGGAATTAGAGCATCCACAACCATTGCAATGAATTCAACTAAAATACACAACCGCTAACTTATGGTGCAACAAATCACTAAGCTAGCTTGGACAAAAAAAATGAATTCATACACCAAACACATCGACACAATAATAGTTGGACAACTACTCGACTTTGAATTTTTTTAACTAAAATATAATGTATATCGAGATGTGAACAACATAAAGCTTTACAACAACCAATTGTGAATCTAATAAATTTCATGAACTAAAATATAATATATATCGAGATGTGAAAAACATAAAGCTTTACAGCAAACAATTGTCAATCCAACCACGAAGGCCAACTAACTTGTTTACAATGTTAAGGTGATGTATAAACTAGCACAGCCACAAGTCACTTGTGGCTGGTGAATGCCGAAATAACCGAGCCCTGGGCATTAAATAACCACAGAACCCTGCGTATTTAATAACCGACGCGGTAAGAGCTCCAGGCAAGAAAATCCTGCCTAGTAAATAATAGTTGTAGAAAAAATAGTGGCTGGTGAACTTGGGTTCTCTAGAAAATGAAACGTTAATCACTCAGAGGTGGCAATCAGCTAGCTATCATAGTAAATTTCAAATATGATTAAGCAAAAGTAAAAAAATAAACATGTAAACCGATGTCTTTATAATAGTGAGGAAGTTAGTGGTTGAAATCACAACCATTGATTTATTGGGACGACTAAGAATATTCCAGCAATATTTAATCTTGTCCATACAAAAACTGATTAAGCACTAAAAACATATTAAATGTGCCCATTGTCAATAAGTGTACGCCTTTCGGCGTAATAAAAACATATTAAATGTGCCCATTGTCAATAGGTGTACACCTTTCGGCGTAATAAGCTAGTAAAAAAATATGGATAGATTATAGTCTCATCATATTCTATATATTACATAATTGTACAAAGAACCACTAAGGCCAACTAATTTGTTTACAATGTTAAGGTGTACAAAGAACCACCAAGGCCAACTAATTTGTTTACAATGTTAAGGTGATGTATAAATAAGCTAGTAAAGAAATATGGATAGATTATAGTCTCATCATATTCTATATATTACATAATTGTACAAAGTTTGAGAAGAGGAAGAGATAGAGAGCACAAGACAATCTTGTCTCTGTCAATCTTTTGTATATTGCATAATTGTAAAAAGTTCGAGAAGAGGAAGAGACATAGAATGGAAAACAATCTCTTATCATTGTTAATCAAGAGACAGAGAATAGAAGACAATCTCTTATCATTGCCAATCTTCTACGTCCAACATGGGTTGAGTTGTTCATATGTGCTAGCATGTGACAAGGTAGTATGACAAGGTATTAACACAACCAAAATTTAAAATTGTTCGATCAGATCGCAGCGTCAAAACCACATGACTAGAAATCTTAGCGCATCTACAACACTACCATTTTGCCACTTTGATTTGCATCAAAGTTATCAAGTGCTATAAATGTCCTAAGCTAATGCTTTTATGTGATTATCCACCTCTAATATAAAGACTAAATCTATGTGCATACTCTTTACACTTCATAATTGTATCTACTCTCCACTGCCTACAACTTCAATGACGATCTCTTTAGGAATCGACATGATAGATTATTTTTCATTATCATCCCACATCAATGGTGCTTTGGCCCAAGCTCTTTAGGAATCAACATGATAGATTATTTTTCATTATTGTCTCACATCAATGGCACTTTTTTCTAAAGATTAAGTCAACATCTGTCTCCTACGCAAAAGTGATGATCAACACAACGTCGATCATGTATGACCTTGTGTTTTTGTGGACCCATTTTCAAAGCTTCTCAAACTTCAACATGAATCTTTCGAATGATACAATAAACATTGTGGCTTTTCCCATGCACAATGGCTTCATTCATCACCATCGCCTCAAAGATGGGACCTAGAATGGATAATGGATCCCTAAGCAAAAATCCAAGGCACACTTCAAAAGGTGAAGTGTTTGGGGCATGGGACATTATGCAATAGTAACTTTTTTACACATATGGGATGTTGGCATCTCATGGAACTGGATGTTTGTGATTAAAAATTCACAACCACTGAACTATGGTTGTGATTTACTATCATTTTTAACCATATGTCCAAGGATGGAAGGCAGTACTCGTCTTCAACTCAATCTCTATCAATCCCCACAATGCTTACCAAAAGTCATTGAGAAATTTACAACCATAACCAAAGATGTTTAATGATCATAAACCAAAGTGCACCCAAACTCAATCAAAGAACCACTCCATAGTTTGATGCGCTAAAACCAAATTCCTACAAGGTATCATTATGGGAATTTTGTTGAAGTGATTCATAATTACCATCAAATATAGGCATTTCCCTTATTAGTCATCAATGAAACACAGAGAAAACCCTTCAATACAAACTCCCATGTCCTGTAGCAGACTCAAAGTGGAAGATACTTGCCCAACTTCTAACTTGTTGGCTTCAAAATGTTACAAAGGAAGTAACATCTTATGAACTTCACCACTATCTACACCATTTATAGCCATAATAAATACCTTTAGAAATTAGCAATTGCCTTCGTAGTGATTTTGATCTCCCTAAGGAACATAAATAATACTTCACTCATATAGAATTCCATATTTCACTAAGGAATCATAGAACCCTTCCTCTAGTGGAGTTGTCAAAATGTTATATATGACTACATCAATTTGTGTGGAGTTTTCCCAGTGTGCCTAAGCTTCGTTGAAAATGTTGAACCCTAAGTATTTAAATTACACCAATATTACCAAACAAAGTATTAGTGGTCAGTGTTCATAGTAGGAAATGCACATATTTATTTGTGCTCTCTTTTTTACACTAAATCACATTAATGCTTCGTCACATTATTAAATCGCTACAAATAAATAATCCTATATGACATTCATTCTTAATGTTGTTCTAAGTTTGAAGGAATTAGAAAAGCTTCTTGTTGATGTTAACGACTATAGCTTTGTCTCACTGGTCCTTATGTTATGAACTTTTTCTTTCTTTGTTGCTTCAAGCTTACTTTCTCACTTCTTTAATCTCCACATATTTAGTAAACTTTAGTGTTTTTACATGTGTGGAGGTAGAGAGCATGATGTGCTTACGAGCAGTGAGGGTCCCTACCCCAGTTGTTCGCTCAACAAGAGATCCATCCAAGACGAAGTAACATTCCTCGTGGTCTCACTAGCACTTATGTTATGAACTTTTTCTTTTTTTCTTGCTTCAACCTTATGTTATCACTTATTAAATTTCCACATATTTAGTCAACTTTAGTGATTTTACATGCAAGGAGGAAGAGAGAGTAGCATGCCCGCGCTTACCTAGGGTTCCTACCCTAGTTGTTCACTCAATAGGAGATTTGTCCTAGAAGAAGTATCATGCCTAATGATCTAACGCAAGTGGTCTTAGAGCCCAATGGTATCTCAAGGTGTTATCTCATTCAAGCTCTAATCCGCACTCCCTCAACACCACAAGCTTGTCATGGCTCGATGTCTAGTAAAGGGCAATTTTTTTGTGGAGAAGGCACCAAATCCACTAAGGATTTCCTTCAAGCGGACTTGATCCAGGAAATCAAGGTGTTATCTCATTCAAGGAAGCCCTAATCCACACTCCCTCAACACCACAAGCTAGTAATGGCTCGATGTCTGGAAAAGGGCAATTTTTTGTGGAGAAGGAACCAAATCCACTAAGGATCGTCTTCAAGCAGATTTGATCCAGAAAATCATTAATTGTTGGTCAAATTTGGCCTTATACAATGGCCTTATACAATGGCCTTTTGGCTAACAACATACGTGCTTATGCACTAGTTGAAAGCCAAATGGGGAGGAGAGTTCATGGCAAGATTCTATGATAAAGGCTTCTTTATAGTTCCATTTTCGAGTAAAGTGTAGAAAAAATGGATCTTAAAATATGGCCCAAGGTTCTAAGGGTGAGCAGAGCTCTTCATGGACCCTTAGTATCCAAATTTTAATCCAAGATCAACATCACCCTTCGACCCAATTTGGGTGTAGCTCCCAAATCTCCCTGTGCACTTTTGGGAAGAGGAAATCCTTTCCTATGTTGAGAACACCCTAGGATCGTTCATTTGTTATGACAAAAGGAAAGACAAGAATGGTTTATCCTCTTTAACAAGAATTTGCATTGAACTAGATCTTAGCAAAGGGCTCCTAGATGAGATTTTGTTGGAATGAGAAGGATCCTAGTGGACCTAGGACCTAATCTACAAAAGCACGATGCCTGCTACTGAATCTATAAGGAGCCTAGTCATTTAATGGCAGTTTTCCCTAAGAAATTTGAAGGTCCAACAATCCACTAGATCTAATTGGAGAGGGGTAACCCAAGAAGCAAGGGAGCTTTTAGACTCCTTCGGACAATTTCCATCTAGTCAAAAGGAAAAGAAGAAAACCCAACTAAGGGGGATCGGAACCTACCTTTTCAAAAATCATTGAGAAAGTTCAAGACCAAGTGCTCGGCAATCATATTCGACGAAGTCTAATGAAAGCAAAGACTCTCCCACAAAAATCAATCAAACCAACATAGCTCTAGGAAGAGCCTAGAGCTTGTTTCAGCCCATCAAGGAGAAGATTTGAATTCTCAACACGAGTTTGGATACATCAAGGCTACACCGATCAAAACAAGCACAATCAAGACCCAGATGACAACAGAAGCAGTGAGGAGAAAAAAACTCAAATCTAAGAAATCCTTTCAACAAGTTAAATGTTTTTATGTATACTATTATGCAATTGGTATGTAAGGATCTACCCATATGCATTAGGGAAGGAAATAAAGTTTGTAAGAAGTAGGAAAAACAATATCTAGAATCTACAACAACATACCTAAGAAGGGGAAATGATATTGTTAAAAGTTGTCCTTTTGAATCTTGTAACTCTTGTTGTATGAGTTAAGCCGCAATCTTTTTTTAATACAATTGATAACTATTTCACCAAAAAAAGATGCCCTATTATAACTACCCAAGCTAAACCTAGTGGATTTACCCATTATATGTTTTAAAACAATCCAATAGCTTTCTTCATTTTCATTAGTTGGGTCTAGCCTAGGTGGTTACGAGAATAAGTATTATCCTCCCCACCTAGGTTCAATTCCCACAAGTGACATGTTGAACTCTTAATGAGCATATTGTTGTAGTGGCTTTGAGCCCTATTGTTGACCTGGCCTTGTGCCCTAAAGAATCTAGGGTTTACCCTAGGTACCATCCTTGAAATCAAGGGAAAAGTACCCAAGGGTTTTCCTTGGGATATGTTACTTGGAAAATAAAAAACTTTCTTCATTTATGTCCACCAACTCTCCTTTCTCAATTTTCCAATACCATATAAAACATACAAAAGTTCATTGAGGTGTTGCATTCCAATAAGGCTTTGAAAAGTCCCATTGTAAGTCATCTATCCATTTTCTTAGAAATATCTATGAAAGCAAGTCAATACTCCATCCATCTCTTTATCAACCCTTAACTAGGAAAGAGAGATCAA
>JASDQU010509246.1:5991-33954 GCA_032191745.1 Picea mariana | reverse complement strand
TTCAGCTGCATGGGAATGATGTCTTTTTTTATTTATCCTTTTGTATTCTTCTCTTCTAGAAGGACAGTTCTTACAAATGTGTCCCATCTTATCAAAATGATAACATTGATAAGAGGATAAATCTTTTCCCTTTCTTTGACCCTTATGATATTTCTAGAATCTCTTTAGAGGGTGATATTCTTTATGAAAGTGGGTATCCATTTGAAAGTGAGACTTTTTATTTCATCCTTTAGCATGAGCAGCTAGGGCTTGATCTTCATCTCTTAATAGGACGACTTATCTGTTGGCCACTCTTGCTTATTCTTGAACACAATCTTCCCATAAATTGTCAAATTGGAGTTTCTCTTTTCTTGCACAACTAGTTTGGATGAAGGCGTCCCAAGGTCTTGTGACACCATTAAGATTTTTCATTATGAGTTCATCTTCATATAATCTATCTCCAATTCCCTCTAACTATTCCTTGAATTGAGAAACCCTAGAGAAATAGTCTTCAACTGTTTCTCCTTTCTGCATCTTCGTATTCTTGTGTTGGGTTCTCAAATAGATCTTCCGGTTGATGTTCTTTCCTTCATACATTCTGGTAAGGGAATCAAACATATATTTTGGAGTATTATTAGAATGAACTTCAAGGATCAAGTGGCATTTAATTTAATCTTTAATTATTCTTTTAGCCTTACTCATATACTTGTTGTACTTTTCTTTGGCTGCATTTTCTTTGGGTTCTGGTACATTTTCTTTTATGAATTTTGCAAGGTCATTCTCTTCAAGAATGAGTCCAATTTTGTACTTCTAGGCACATAAATTGTCCACACCTTCTAACTTGTCAAAAACCTTGGTGCTTGTAGACATCTTGACTTGGAGCTAAGAAAATGAACAGAAAATAAAAATGCTCAAAAATTGAAACTGAGCTTACCAGGAGATGTGCTGGGATGAGGCAAGTTTGCTGGAGTTGATTGTTTCAAAAAATTCCAAGTTTTACCCCTCGAAACTTGACTTTCACAATTATGGACTGATACTTTTGGTACTAGTTATGGTTTTCTGGTACCAGTCAAAAATAGGTTTTGACTTTTCAAAGAATCTGGCCACTGAAAATGTTCGCTCAAGCTTCCAAAATATGTACTATGGTAGGGAACACTTCCCTAGATAGTTTTTGGTAATAAATTCCTCTGTAATAAATAGCCCTAATTTTCTTGTATGACAATAATGAGGTTTTTAGATACCCAATGAAATATTCTCTATTCAATCAAGGTCTGATACCATGTTAAGTTTTTATTGTTGTTATTAGGTTATTAAAGAATTTCCAAAACTCTCACCCTTATCTACATATGAATAAGAAATAAACATATTGCAACAACAATTTTTCTTTTCCGACTCTTGAATTTCATCATTAGTCAAGAGAATGACATTTAACAACTCATTTTTGTCTTCATTGCATAGGTGGTTTGTTGCTTCCTTTGGTACATGAGTTCTTTCTTGAATTTCTGAGCTATCTTTGGCAGTCTCCTAGTTACCTTCCTTCTCCTTATTGCCTCATAAGACAATCCTTTGGATTTCACTTTGCTGTTGTGTATGTAGTAGAAATTAATCTTTACAAGAAAATTATATGTCTTGCCTTCCAACTTCATCTCTTAGAATCCAACAACTTGGAATTCTTGTATGCTTTATGCCTGCAACTATTATGTAGTCTTCGTCAATTCTTGACTGACCAACCACTCTTCCCACAATATTAATTCTTAATTATAATGTATCAGGATTGTATCTGAATGTTTCTTTTCAACTTCTTCATTCTCTTTGTGGTGGTCTTCATAACCTGCATACACACACAAACAATTAATTTCAAATCCATGAGATTCTTGAATCTCATCTAGCATCATCTCCTTGTGATGGCCTAAGCACCTCATTAGATCTTTATCATCAACATCCAATTCCTCAACAATTCCACTTACAAGTTGTGTATATCCTTCACCTTGACTATCTTTATGAGATAACATTATATCATCTTCCTTCATAAAAAAATTATGATTCTATTATGCTTCTATGCCTTTAAAAAACATATCTCCACCTTCATCAATATTTACAAAAGTTCAAAGTGACTTTCCATATTCATTCTTTCCACAACCTATAATCATACACAAATAGTTAGTTTTAAAAACAAAATACCCCATGGCCTCATTTGATGCTTCTGACATCTTCCACACATATTGATCTGAAATTTCCTGACAGTCCATGAGGCTCTCAACATGTCTCCTATCAACATCTCCATCATCATCCTCTCCAAGTAATGATCCCTTATCTGGTTTACATATGTGAACTTCTTCCTCTATCATTATCCTCTTCTTAAACTCATCTCCTCTGAGTTTCTCTTCCTTCAACAAATCACTCAACATGTGCCTCAAGATCTACCTTAGTTTCCTTACAATCAATTTCACAATAGGTCATTTGGCCTTCTTCGTCACATTCCAAACTTGTCTCTAGTCTTCATTACTTTCCTGTAACAACCCCATCACGATACCGAGTCTTTCCTTTAATCAACAAATCCTTATCAAATTCCTCTTGACTCATCTTCTTTTTGTTAATTATTTTGGTATTCACTTTCCTCTAGTTGTGGCTTCTTTATGAACCTCTAACATGACTATCATTAGTCATATTTATCTCTTCCATTTGTGAGATTCTCCTTTCCCACAATGAGTTGCATCAATCCTTTCCTCTATAGCAAGTCTCTACACCTTTCCAATCAATACCTCATCAAGATTTCCTCTGAGCTTGACCTTTTGGCATCACATGTTCTCTCCTCTGGAACCTTATGAGCATCCTATGCCCTTCTTTGGCATCTTCATCTACCCACACTCTTTTGAGAAATTCTATTTTTTAACTTACTTCCAATTCCTAGCTGGAAGTGTCTACAACATCCTTTGCTGCAAGGTTCTTTCCACCACAAGCTTCTTCACTTGAGAGCATTGGTTACTCCCTCTTCTTTTGTCACAACTTCTTTGTTGTAATGCTACTACAAATTCCTTTCTCCTTCTACTGATACCTGCAATCACAATTGCTTCATAACCAAATTTAATTATAAAAACATAGACCAATACCTGCAAGATCTACTCTAAGATTTGGTCTTCTCAACATCCAACTTTCTCTTGATTTGAATGACCTCAATTTCTACATAAATTCACTAACACAATTGCATGTCCATTTCCTTTTTCTACAAAATATGCCTTCTTCAGTGTGAAATCGTTCCCCCTGAATAACTTTCAATATTCTTCCTTCAAATTAAGAGCATAGTTGCGTTCTTATACCAAAATTGATTACCCACCAGGTCGTAATACTCACAGGTATAGAGTTTTGAAATATATTGTTCTTCGTTCATGCACCTAAGTTGATATCGATACTCATCGCAATCCTCTAATAAATAGGATTTGGATCATAAATGCTCTTTGTTCAAATCCAGACCCTTGACCATTGTAAAATAACATTCATGCTCGATCAAAGCTCAAGGTCCTCTAATAACAGATTTTGAATTCCCTGTTATTCACTAGGCCCAATTGTTGGTTGTGAATCCTGATTATCTTCCTGATTCAGAGTTTTTTTTCAGCCATGCTTGGATCCCATTTCCTGACTGGGGAGTGTGGGGGGGATTCCCCCCCCACTATTGTCATTAGGGGGGTCCAGGGGGGGACAAAGAAAATTAATGGAGCTCCACCCCAACAAGATATTTGGGGGCAGCGCCCCCAAAGAAATATTTTGGGAAAAATTTCCTTGTAAAACATTGTAATTTTATAGTCAATCTGGACCCTTCATTATAAGGTCACAGATTTGATGGTAGAAGTCATGTCATGGTTTTTTTCCCTAGAAGGAAACCCTCTTTTCATACGGGAATTGTAGATTTTAACCTTGTACAATATTTACTGCAAACAAATTTTCAGTAAAAGAACAAAAAAGATACAATGGCAAATACAAACATTACACATAGATTTTTCCCGTGGAAACCCAAACCGGGAAAACCATCATTTTTTGTATTCATTCATAGTGATATATTGTTTACAATACAATATACATGTAGGAGCCAATGACATTAAAAACCCTAACCCAATGAACTTGATTAGTCAACAACCCTATTTCCTTAACCGGAAATAGAAAACCATCGGCAAAAAACCATGTGCCGAAAAACTGCCTAACAATGGACACGAAAATCGAGGAAAAAATGTGACATGTTTACTGAAGAAAAAAAAATTCTCACCCCCCTAGACCCTCCAAGGGGGGGCCTAGTGTCCCTCCCATGCACACTCGGTGCAACATAGACACTACAACTTGTGCAAAGAATATAACACATACCCAAAATTCTCCCACTTGTTTTATTCTTTGCATACAGGGGGTTACAGGGTTACATAGTCAAAAATCCATGGTAGTAATGCCTATGGATCCTCTACACCAAGAGAACTTCTCAGTGCTCAAAAATTTTGTTAATGAATCTGCAACATTCTTCAAAGTGTCCACCTTCATCAACAATACTTTATTTTCGTCAACCATGTCTCTCACAAAGTGATATTGAATAGCAATATGCTTTGTCTTTGAATGATAAGCCAGGTTCTTCGCCATAAAAATTGCACTATCACTGTCACAATCCATCCTTACATCTTGTTGTAGCAACCCAATACCTAAACATAATATTTGTAACCATACTTCTTCCTTACTTGCATGAGTGGCTGCCATGTATTCAACTTCTATAGTTGAAAGTGCCACTATGACCTTTATTTTGCTTATCCAACTTATTGCTCCTCCAAATGGGTTAAACACATACCCACTTGTAGATCTCCTATGATCGAGATCTCCAGGGCAGTCTGCATCCAAAAATCCATGTATATCCACCACTTTGTCTAATCCCAGTCTTCCTTGGTAGCTCAATCCATAGCTAGAAATGCCACACAAATACCTGCAAACCCTTTTTACTATTGTCCAATGCTCTTTCCCTGGTTTTGACATATACCTGCTCAAAACTCCCATTGCATGTGCAATGTTTGGACTAGTACAGACCAATGCATACATCAAACTGCCAACTGCACTCACATATGGAACATGAGACATGTCCTCCTCCTCTTCCTGTGTCTTGGGACATTGATCTGTAGATAACTTTACACCAACATGAATAGGAACCTTGACTAGTTTACATTCTTTCATATTAAACCTCTACAATATTTTCTCTAATTTAACTAGAGTTTCCTCTTTTCCCGATCTCTTTTAATTTCCATGCCCAAAATGAAATTTGAAGCATCGAGATCCTTCATGTCAAATTTAGAGGACAACTGATTTTTCACATCCTGGATAATCTCCTTGTTGTTTCCTATCAACAACATGTCATCCACATACAAGACCAAATAAATCAAATGAACACCAATTAATTTAAAATATAGACAATGATCCTCTTTTCTTCTTGTGAAGCCAAGTCCCAGCATATAAGTATCAAATTTT
Source organism: Picea mariana (assembly GCA_032191745.1). NCBI lineage: Eukaryota > Viridiplantae > Streptophyta > Pinopsida > Pinales > Pinaceae > Picea > Picea mariana. The sequence goes on along the minus strand of JASDQU010509246.1, from coordinate 28,488 downwards.
TGATACCACATCCTTGGTGATTGTTTTAAACCATACATGGACTTTTTCATCTTACATACCCGCTCCTTCTTTCCTTTAATAGCATAACCTTCTAGTTTCTTCATATAGATTTTTTCTTCCAAATCCACATGTAGGAATGTTGTCTTCACATCCATCTATTCTACTTCAAAATCAAATGCAGCAAAAACATATAACAAAAATCTTATAGAGGTTAACTTAGCAACAGGAGAAAAAATCTCACCAAAATCAATTCCCTTGACCTGGGAATAACCCTTTGCTACTAACTGAGCTTTGTATTTCTCCACTTTTCCTTCTGCATTCAGCTTCTTTTTAAAGACCCATTTGTTTCCAATGGGCTTTCTTCCAGTTGGAAACTCCACTAGATCCCAAGCCTCATTCTTATCCAAAGCTTCCATTTCTTCATCCATGGCCCTTTTCCAGATATTTACATCCTCTGAATCCATTACCTCCCTAACAGTTCTAGGATAATCATCAGTAATAGACAAAGAAAAATTTGAACGGAAATTAGATGGAGTATACCTTTCTGGTAGCCTTCTTCCTTGAACCAATCTCCTCAATATTGGAGTATGAGCATCTTCTTCTTCTAATTCATGTTCTTCTATAGAGTCTGACTCATCATCCTTTAAATCAAACTCTATTTTCTCTGGTTCTTCCTTACTTGGTAGGAATTGTTGTTTAACAACATCTTTCATTTCTCTAAATACCACATCTCGTCTATACACCACCCTCTTAGTTTCTGGGTTCCAAATCTTATAACATTTGAAACCATATTTATATTCAATAAAGATACATTTTTTATCTTTCTTACCTATCTTAATCATGTTTTTCTTTGAAACATGAACATATGCATCACAGCCAAATACCTTGAGATGTGTGAGAGAAGGTTTCTTACCAGTCCATACCTCCTCTGGAGTCTTGTCATCCAATGATGATGAGGGTGATCTGTTGACTAGGTAACATGCAGTACCCACTTCCTCTGCCCATAATTCTTTCCTTAACCCGACACCACTGAGCATGCACTTTGATTTTTCCACAGCGTCATGTTCATCCTTTCTACAAATCTATTCTGTTGAGGTGTATATGGAGTATTCTTTTCCCTTTCTATACCTCACTTCTTAAATAATTATTCAAATTTATTCCCACAAAACTCTTTGCCATTATGTATTCTCAACACCTTAATTCTTTTCTTTGTTTGATTCTCAACAAGAGCCTTAAACTCTTTAAACCTATCAAAGACTTCAGATTTCTTCCTGAGGAAATATATCCAAGTATTCCTCAAGAATTCATCTATAAATTAGATAGTGCACAGATTTTCCTAATGATGGGACAGACATAGGTCCAAAAACATCACTATGAACTAGCTGTAAAATTCCTTCTTCCCACGTTGCATCAGAAGGGAATCTTAGTCGATTCTGCTTCCCATAGACACAATGTTCACAGAAATCAAAATCTAGAGAGCAATTAGACATACCTTCAACCATACCTTTACAGTGTAGTAGTTGAAGACTCTTATCTCTGATATGCCCCAGTCTTTGATGCCACAACATAACCTTTTCTCCAAAGACTATAGGATTTCTTTCTTCTTCAACTCCAATATCAGGAATAATGTAACTATTACACCCATCACTAATAATGCTTCCTTGCAGCTTATACAGAGTTCCAAACTAAACTCCTTTCAACAACAACATTGCTCCATGAACCATCCTGAAGATTTCCTTTTCAAATATTGTTTTTACCCCTGCATCGTCCATTTTTCTTACAGAAATCAAATTTCCGGCCAAACCTAGGATGTGCAGATCACCAGGAAGTGTTCTAATCCTTCCATCTATGAGCCTCAACTTGACATTTCCTCGTCCTATGATTTTGGTTGTCGAATCATCACCTAAGAAAACATTACCTCCATCATACTTTTCATATTCACAGAACCACTCCCTGTGGGAAGTCATATGAAAGGATGCACTTGATTCAACCAACCACGCCTCATGATTTGCATGTGTTCTTGAAGAAGCCTAGTACACATCCCCTCCTGCTTCCTTGGAGGTCTTTTCTTCTGTAGAAGGAGATTATTCATATCCCTTCTTTTTCTCAACTTTGGATCTACATTGCCTCCTGTAGTGCCCTTCTTTTCCACATCTCCAACATACCTTTAAGAACTTTTCGGGAGATCTCCCACTTGAGAACTTAGATCTATTTCTTTCCTGGGAGCATCCTCTTGCAAATAATGAGTTTGTGCTCTGTCCTTCCATATTCTTCCATCTCATCTCCTCCAAAAACAAAGATGACACCACTTCATCAAACTTTAATTCAGTTGTATTACTACCTATGGCCACAGCCAGACTATCCCACGAATATGGTAAAGAAAACAGTAAACTGATACACTTATCTTCATCTGAAATTTTAATATCAACATATATTAACTAACTTACTACAATGTTGAAGGAGTTCAAATGCTCTGCCACCGAGTCTCCATCTCTCATGCTCAGGTTATACAATTTCTTTCTCAGGAATAGTTTATTTACTAGGGACTTAGATTGATACAAGTTCCCCAACTTATCCCATAAATCCTTGGTTGTAGCTTCCTCTGACACATTCAATAATATTGAATACAAGAGACATAGTCAGATTGTGCTCTTCTCCTTCCGATCTAACTATTTACAGTCATTTGTTGAAGTTCATGTAGGTGCAATACCTGGATCTACCATGATCCACCGATCTTTGTCCACCAACAGATCTTCCATTTTGAGCGTCCACATATCAAAACATTTCCCATTAAACTTCTCGATCGCAATTTTCGAATTGCTTACCATTTATTTTCACCTAAAAAATCAATACCATAGATATCCCACTGTAAAATGGCTTATCACAGTCTCAAGCCAAACTCTTGAACACAAAGGCGTCCCCTTGAAGCCAACAAATCTTTGATATCAAATGTATATTTTAACCTTGTACAATATTTACTGCAAACATATTTTCAGTAAAAGAACATAAAATATACAATGGAAAATACAAACATTAAACAAAGATGTTTCCCTTGGAAACCCAAACCGGGAAAACCAACATATTCTATATTCATTCATAGTGATACATTGTTTGAAATATAATATACATATAGGAGCCTTCGAAATCCTAAACCCTAGCCCAATGACCTGGATTAGTCAACAACCCTAATTCCTTAACCGGAAATAGAAAACCATCGGCAAAAAACCATGTGTTGAAAAACCTCCCAACAATGGAAACGAAAATCGATGCAACACGAAAAACGAGGAAAAAATGTGACATGTTTCCCGAGGAAAAAAAACATTTCTCGGGGGTGCTGCGCCCGACGGAATGTAGACACTACTACTCATGCAAAGAATATAACACATACCCAATAGGAATTGTATTGCGACTGAGGATGTGATAATGAATATTGTATTCTGAGAGAGGAGACTTGTGAGAGAAAGAAGAGGAAGTTACAACAAGTGCGTTATAGGTTGTATCCCTTGATTTTGTTGGATAATAAAGAGGAAGGACCTTGAAATTTATCTGGTGGACATATCCCACATTGGGTGAACCACGTATATCTGTGTCTCTATTATATTGTGTATCTTTTGTGTTTTTTATTTCTGAATTTGTTTTATTTTATTGCTCTGTGATCCTTTTTTTCTAACACCAGAAACCTCTCAAACACATATAGGTGCTTAACTTATGCCATTTTCAGATCGACACTAATTTTTTCTTTAGTACTCAAGTGTTTAATTCACTCGTTTGCAAATTTGAATCTAGATCATTGATCTTATAGAATGATCAATGACCAATGGTCATGCTTTATTTTCCATTTCATCAACGAACAGACTAGAGCATGGGGTACTAGAGTATCGAGGTACCATAACACTTTTAAACTCTTAACAATATATATCCCAGGATGGTAGGCTGATAGGATAGAACAAAACGATGAAATCATGATAACGAAAATGTCTAGATGTAGGGATGTCGGAACGTTGGGCCACCAGGATACTACACTTAATATATTTTTCACTCAACCAAACATTGATCTAGTCTTCCAGTTACTAGGAGTTTAGGATGTCATCTTATCGATACTTTGGGGATCAGGTTATCGGGGCTCTGACAAAACTTTATATGTGGTCTAACAAAATGTTGAGAACCGATATGCCAATACTAACAAGAACTATTGATCTGACAGATTTGTCCCAAATCTAATCTCCACCATTGATCTCTTCTAGAAATGGATTGATCACCTCTCCCTTAACTTCCTCACACTTTATAACTACCGATACAATTGTCATCCATTGATGTGACTCTAGATTAGATGACCATATTTTCTTCCTATCACCGAACTATCGAGTCACTGAAGCCTCGAACCATCATTAAAATTCTCCTACTTTCTTCACTCTGGAATAGATGGTCCGATATTTTTCCCATCACCAGGCTATCGAGATATTTCTTCTTTAACGATTACAACTTGCACAAACAATTGTGTGTCTCGGTATGATATGATCAATGGTCGTGGTTTGACTATTGGAATGATCCAATGGTCATTTTTCTTCAAAAACCTTTATCTCGAATCCAGTAACATGTACAGTGACCAAACTCATCTCTCCACATTTTGGTTAACTTATGATCGATTTCATCTAATGATCAAAGTGAAATCCATAACTTGGTTGAACCCTAGAACCTACATAACACTAACTCAATATATCATTTTGAAAATGCAGAGAGATACTAACATTATAAGGAATGGGGATTCAATCCTCACAATAGCACATACTAACTTCTATTAATGAAATCTTGTACAAATACTTTATATAAAACTTATGTATACTCTAGCTTGATTTTACAATTTATTGGCCTTTGTTTGGCCTTCGGCCACACCTGGCCTCTTACACACTCAATCCTTATCCTTCTCCTATCTTTCTATATCTCTCCTGCTCCTGTGTCGATAGGCTTACAATTTTAAATATGGAAGCTAAACCTCCAACTCAAAACATTTTCTAAGAACCTGGAACTAATAATAACACTTCATCTCTCTAATATAAATGAGGATCAATTTGATCGAATCCTCTAGACTTATACCAATCCATCTAACCCAACTAATTACTCAATTAATTCATGTACATCATAATTAGTGAAAACAAACCCTATCCTTCTAGAATATGATTACAAACTTAGGAAAACAAAATTAAATACATTAAGGGAACCCACTCCCTTTAATAAACTTCAAGCCCCCCTTAAGCTTTCTCAACAAGGTTTATTTAGGAGGGAAAACGCTCCTACATTAAGAAGACATTGATCCCCTCTTCTGTTTGTAGGCATCAACCTCATGAGACACCAATCCTCTCTGTTGTTTGTAGGCACAGACCTACAAAAGACATTGATCCTCACAGTTGTTTGTTATGTAGGCACCGACCTCCTTAACGGTTCTTCATTTTCATCTCTTTCATTGGAATGCTTGTTTCTTCTGTCTTCACCAAATCTACTCTGTGCTCATTACTTCTACTTTCACCATATTTTTTCTGCACTCGCTACTTTTGCTTTCTTCAGATCAACTCAACACTCACTCCTTCTGCTTTTGTCATATCTGCTCGACGCTCACTCTTTTTTCTTTCACTCTTCCTTCACCAGATATTCTTGCTTCTACTTCGGCCTTAGATCTTCCTTTACCAATTTTGTTTTCAAGAATGCCATATTTATTTGCTAGAACACCAAATCTTATCTTCACTAATATTTAATTGTCGCTCCTTGAATGATATTCAATTGTCACTCCTCAAATCGTATGCACAAGAACATTACATTTTCACCCACACACTTTTTTCTCCTAACCATCTTCTCCATTTATACTTTACCATAAGTTTTACATCAAAATTCATGTTCATTTGAAAAGACATGACTTTAATTAAATAATAATTAATTTCCCCCCTTTTTTAATTTTTAATTCACTTTTTAACATACCATGGATAAAATACCACCATGGGTTTTAAATCCATGTGCAAATACCATGTGCACTTTCACTTTTACCTTTTCTAATCCATTTTCATGTGTACTGGACACTTTTACATAAACTCCACTTTCACTTTTACCTTTTTTTTTAAATCCACTTTCATGTTTACTCTACTTTTACGTAAACTCTACTTCCACTTAAATTTTCACTTTTGTATTTATTAAAATCACATTTGTATTTGAATACTTACATTTGACATCAATTAAAATAATTTACTCAAAAAAAACAGGGACCCTTCATCTTCATATTTATTGGAAAGAGCATCAACAACCACATTCTATTTTCCTTTCTTGTAAATTATCTCATAATAATAGTTGAACATTTTGGTAAACCACTTTTTTTGCTGAGGGGTTGAAATCCTTTATTACAAAAAATACTTGAGGCCACAATGATCAATTTTAATTTGTAAACATTTCCCTAGAAATTAAGGATGTCAGATATCCACCACATGCAAAATAGCCAACATTTTCTTTTCATAGATGGAATTTTCCAAGTGTCTCTCAATTTAGTTTTTACTAGTGAAGGTCAATGGTTTTCCTTCTTGCATGAAAACTTCCCCAATGCCTTTCCCAGAGGCATCACACTCCAAAACAAAAGCCTTTGTGAAGTCAGGTAGTGTTAGAACTGGAGTGGTGCACATAGCCTCTTTCAAAGCTTGGAAAGAATGACCAACACCATCATTCAAACTAAAAGAATTCCTTTGGGGATGCAATTTTTCCATAATTCTAGACAAAATTTCTATAATATCCGATCAAACCAAGGAAACCTTGCAAATTTATAATATTTTAGTGCAGGTCCAATCCTTCATAGATTTAATTTTCTTATGATCCACATGTACACCATTCTTACCAACAATATGGCCTAGGTATTTGACTTCAAAAGAACCGAGGTACATTTAGATTATTTAAGAAAGATTTGATGCTATTAAAGTAAGTGTGAGAATTTATGGGCAAGATGGGCTTGCCAAGTCTTACTATAAATGAGAATATCATAAAAAAATACCAATACAAAATGACATAGTAAGGGATGAAAGACATGATTCATGAGGCTTTCAAAGTGGAGGGTGCATTACATAGGCCAAAGGGCATGACCAAGAAATCATAATGGCCTTCATGAGTATGAAAGGAAGTCTTGGGATGGCATCCTCCTTCATACATATCTGGTGGCAACCAAACCATAGCTCAATTTAGGTAAAGAATTGAGCACCACTCAATTCATCCAAAAGGTTATTAATGAAAGCAATGAATTTTTTTTCTTTGATGGTAATTTTGTTGAGTGCTCAAAAATAAGGGAACACGCACCAAGTAACTTATTTCTTGAGTACCATGACCACTGGATAGTAATAAGGGCTTGTACTAGGGAGGATGACATCCACAACTAACAGTTCTTGAACAATTTTCTCAGTTTCATTTTTTTGAGCAAATGGGTAATGATCAAAGTGAACATTAGGAGGAACACTACCAGGGACAAGTGGAATGGGATGGTCATGGAGACGATGGAAAGGTGGGAGTCCTTGGGGGTTGTCAAAAACATATTTGTGTTTGGAGAGGATAATATACATGTTAGGATGAATAGTGGGGAAGAGAGTCTCAACCACTTGAATGGCATGGAACTGGGCAATAGTGTCAGAATTACTCTTTTTGAGAATTTTTTCCATTCTGTGGGAACTGATGATCTCGACTGAAATGACATTGATTCCTTGGAGCTTGTGTCAATGTCCATTTTGTTGGAAGATCATGTATAATTCCTCGAACTCCATGGTGATGGGGCTTAGCATGTGCAAGAATTCAGTGCCCACAACAATGTCGCAACCACCAATGTCAATATCAAACATGTTGGATTTCATTTGTGATCACCAATTTGCTAGCACACATTTTCACAATGACCCCCACATTTCATGGAAACACCATTAGCAATCATGATTTGAAAGTTATTAACTGCATGGATATAAAAAAGGGTCTCTTGGTTAATTTGGTGATGAATAAAATTACAGGTGTTGCCATTGTCAATGAGGATAATGATTTTTTGATACTTGATATAAACAACTAACGTAAGCGTTTGGAGAGTGGAGAGGCCAGTGAGAGAATGTAGAGCGATGAGAGGTTCTACATCGGGAGAATCAGAGGGTGGGATGGTATCCTTGTCATGGGGAAGTGCTTCTGGAGGGGAAACATCTCCTTTATCTTTAGAATTTTCCTTAGAAATGACCATAAAAATCTTTTTCTCCTTACATTTGTGCCCTGGAAATTATTTTGCAACATATTTTTAGAAAAGACTTTTAAGTTGGCATTCAACCATTTCCACCCAAGTTAATTTATGGACCTCAAGAGGAAGGGAAGGAGGATTTGGATTGTTGGGACGAGAGAATGGAATAAAGGATGGATTTTTTATTTGAGAAGTGACTATCTATTGTGCTTCCTTGGATCTGTGAGTGGATTCAAGCTAGGTTTGGTGGCAAGCCATTAGGACATGAGTTTGGATGTCATCCTTAAGGCCACTAATAAAGCATCTGCGGAAAAAGGTTTATGACATTCTTTCAGTTCATAAATCCAATTGTTCAAAAGCAGTGATGTAGTCTTCAACTGAGCCAAGTTGTTTAAGCTTGGTTAAATAACCTAAATGATGAGTGTATGTTCAAAGCATTCATAAAGGTCTGCAACAAATTAGGTCCAATAAATATACCCTCAATGTAAATTTTTATGCCATTTCCACCATTTTCAGTGTTCTGGATCCAAATAAAGGACACCCATACAAAGTTTGATCAATTCATAAGTGATGCCAAGCAAGGAGAAATAATGTTCTATTTGAGTGACCTAGCCTGCGAGGTCCGAGCATTCAAATTTATTCACCTCAAATTTAGGAAGATGCAAGTCATGAGTAAGAGGGTTAGAATGAAAGGCCATGGAATGGGATGACTCAATTCCCTCTTAGTGATGAGGTTGTTTAGAGAAGAGAGGAGCCTTGGATTGAAGCAACCATGCAGGGGAGGATTTCATCTGGTCAGAGAGATCACCCAGTTTAGTGAGTCAGTCGTCCATTTTAGTGAGCGAGGTATTTATGGTAGTGATTTCTGAAGTAGCTTCTTTCATTGCATTGTCAAGGTTGATCATGGACCTACCTAAGGAAGTGATGTGGTTGTCAAATTATTGGTTGCAAGTGTTTTTCATCTAGAGATAAGCGGGCAAATAAGAGTAACGAAGAAGGGTGGGTGGGTCCACAGAAAAAATTCTTATGAAAGAGGGGTACCACTGCAATTAGTGTGAAGAGAGGAATATGATGGGATAAGTCCCAAATAAGGGTATCAGATATGGTGGGTGGGTCCATAGAAAAAAAAGGCTTGTCAGAGAGGGTACCACTAGGATCAGTGCAAAGAGACGAATCTAGTGGGATGGGTCTCAAATAAGGGTGTTGATGGGACCACTTTACTCTTTACTCTTTTCTTTTTTTCTTTCTTTTTTTCTAGTGTAGAGTTATATTCTAGTCTAATTAATATTGCAATGGAAGAATACCCAAATTATTAATAGTGAAGATCGTGTAGGAATTTCTTAGCATGGATGCAGGAAGCAGGGTTACCCACACTAGATGTGAAAATTGTAAACACTTTTTCTATTATGTTATGTTTTGAGAGCAATAGCTAGGGTTTTGAGGGTTTCTTAGGACAAGGGGTTGTCGTGTGCCATATCTCTCTTATATACTTGTGTGGCCCAATAATAGTACTCAACCCAATATCTCAGAGCTCTAACTGAGGAATATTAACAATAGCCATAGCCATACTCCTTGATTACCTAGGTACGCAAGAGTAGTCTTCCCATGTGTTGTTCTCGGTGCCACTATAACGGTCAAGGGGTCGAATGACAAATCTATAGTTGGTTTCAAGATATCTAAAGGACTCTCGATATACCCAAGGGTACAAGGGACTGAAATTTTAGGTTCAAGTATTGTCTGATGTGATACTACTCGAATGGGTACCAACAAGGGTTACATGTGTTTCCAACAAGGTGAAACCGTATGTAGTTCCTTCATGTATTCTTTCACAATCGCAATTTTACTCATTGAATGACAAATCATTGTGTTTTTTTATAGATGTCGAACACGTCTCTAGCCTAAGAAAGTATATTCTAAAAAAATATCAAGGAAATAGTTTTTATACCAATTGTAAGGTACCATAAGGAAATATGCAAAGTAGTAGCAGAAATATTACCAAAAATAGTTAACAGAAAGAGATGAAACGATAAGCGCAATGACAATATAGATGCAAATGATGATATAATTATTATCTTGAGAACAAAATTCACTTGCCTCTTCTAAGAGGCAACCCAAATGATTTCACAAGACAAGATTTTCCATGATTTCTACCCCTATATATATTATTTTTATCTTCTTGAGAATATTCTAGAAAAAGAACTTTCTAGAGGCAAAACCTTCTAGTAAGCCTTCTTACATGAGACAACCTTTACTTCATAGCAAAACATATTATTTTATCTATTTGAGGAGTTAGGAAGATTAAGACCCAATATAAGTCAAAGTTGTCATTATTTGTACTCAATGACTAAAAGAATCCTATACCCACTACCAAAAACCTATTAATTACACATCCATCTTGAAAGTGAAAGATGCCCTCATTAGATCATGTGATCATTATGGACCTTGAAAGTAAAAGATACACTGAATAGATCATGTGTGATGGCTTGAAACATTATTATGGATATGGGATACAAATCTTCCTTGGATTTTCACCTCCCAAATCAATTTATTATATTTATACTTTGTACAAAAGGAATGAATTTTTCAAGAAAACATAATTTCTCAAGGAAAAAGATATATTTTATTTGTAATGAGAAATTAAATGAACTCTAAAACCAAAGTCCACAAGAATGAAAAAAAAGTTGAGCCAGCTTCTAGATTTGTGGATTGTCATGATGAAAAAATCTAAAGTTTAAAGATTTCATATGCAAGTGGTGTACAGTCATAAAACTAAACTATGTTACATTCTTAAAGTAGTGAGATTTTTCATGTCCAAGTGGTTTGTTATCACAGAACTACGTTATGTTTTTGGCGAGAATTTTTTTATCTCATTTTCCGTTTTCCTTTGATCCAGAGAATCTTGATGTCATTTGCATGGTGAATGTCATGACGATGGAAGCAAAGTTCAAAGATTTCATATCTAAGTTGTATACTAACTCTGTCCGGCTGTGGTCCAGTACATCCTGTGATAATGAGTGACATGTCCATCACACCCCAGTACTGGTAAAAGAAAATGCTCGGGCCAAAATTATAACAAAGTACTAGAGAGCTCATTCCTCGTGACAAAATCATTACAAATTCTAAACAATCCAACAGGGAAATTGACGAGACAGCGCAATCGTGGCACCGCAATGGAATCCTTTGAAAATAGTAAATCTTTCACCGAATCTATTTGAAGACTGCAACGCTTTTCAGGTTATATACAGAGATGGACAGATTCTGATTTTCTACCTAATCTCATACGACTCTCATGGCTCGCGTTATCGGATACGTTCAGCAACTCTGCATACAGTGTCGATTTTATCTGAGGAATGATTCATGAAATTTTTACCCATTATTAACTAACACCTTTGAAGCCAAACATTTTTCCATAATAAAAATTTGCAATGAGAGAAACATATATTTACATATTACAGAGCTGCAACAGGCACATCTCAGATGAAAGTTATACAATAAAGCTGACTCCTCTATACTGCCGATAAAGAGAACTTGTGGTTACGCAAGAAACGTACATAAAAACCCAACCTAAACAAAACTTCACACAATTTTGCTCTAATTCAGAGCAGATTTTCCTTGCATCAGACTCAAAAAATGTAATCTACCAACCCTCCTATGCATTAATTTACTAATCACAAATCACAAAGCCATTCAGGACCTCCTGATTGATTACAGACGATCAACTGTTACACCGAAGAGACCACAGTTGTGCTTCCTTTCAGAGGCTCGGCTGTGGTAGTAGTTGTGGCAACGTAGGTATCCTGGTAAGAACAATAATTTCCTCCAAAGAATCCACCGTGAATGAGTAAGATGTAGAAGAGCTTTGTTCCACACAGAACGATAAGAAATGACTCCAGCGTTATCTGCACAGAAATTCAAAGTTACCAAATCTAAACGATACAAAACGCCATAGCAGAATGGAAGGAATGAGGAAATGAGTGACCCTATAATGAATGTAATAGCATAGGAGTATTACATACCAACTTTGTGTTTCGGCCACCAATATGGATCTCCTTGCATGCCAGCCTGCAGTTTTGTGAATGAAAATAGTTAACTCATCCTCATTTCATTGATGAATCAGATATCATAATTCTTATTGACTCCTATTATATAATGTTATTATATATATTATGTAAATTTATAGTTGTTATATATATACCCCATTGCTAGTAGTGTTAGGGCCCAAGCTGACATGGAGGATGCAGTACTGGGAGCCAAGCTCTGGGCAGTCCAAACCCGGAGATGATGAAGTCCCGAAAGGCATGAAGCAGCTCCTACTACAGCAGCTATCAAAGCAAAAATAATCATGAATCCAGTGGCTTCATTCCCCATTGGAAAATACACTGGAGAAAATCCCACAGGAAGAGCTTTGCCAGGACCTGCAAGTTAGTCATGGCATCAATCAGCAAAACACTCCATGGTATAAAGCACAAATACATACTGTGCGTACAAGTAATAAGTACCAGTAGWGTAAGTGTGGTTGAAGGCGTTGTTGAGAACCCATCCGGCAATAGCACCCACAATAACAAACATGCAGAAATTCAGCAGAAGGAGAAACCCCGCCAGTGACTTCACCACTCCCAACGCCATTAAAATTATAATACTGTCTCTGGTCGACAAACTATAACTACTGAACAAACGGAGATTAATTTGTAGATGGAAAAATACCAATTACCAAATATACTATACACTAGATGCTTAATTTGCAGAGGATAAGACCAAGCTGACAACAATGGCATTCAAATTCAATTTGAGTATGCCTGCAACTGAAAAGCTGTAGCTATCTGAGAGAAGAGATTGGTGTATTTAAAAATGGCTGGAAAGTAAGGGGCCCTAAAAGGCAGAACCTGTGCGACAGAGACAGCTGTTAATCAACAGAAACAGGCTGCCCCGCAGTTGGAAAGCAATAATAGAGCTGTTTATCCAACGGTCAAATGAGTGGATAAAAACATTGATAGGATGTCACCTTCAAAGTTTTGTCAGTTTTGTCCATTGCAGCCTGTTACAGCAAATTCAAAGGCTTTATGTTTCAATTGGAACAGAATGTTCCCAGGCTTTATGTTTCAATTTGAATAGAATTTTTTCGTTTGAACACCTTTCGAATCCCACCTAACATAAATATAACATATTTTTTTGTTCCATAACTTTTTGTAAATAAATATATCATAACATTAATTTGTTTAATGATGCCCACCATGAGCGATATGGGTTTTTCGTTTCTCTATAGGTGTAGGGCATTTATTTTATTTTAGTGTGTTACCTCATGATGAGTGAAATAGTTAAATACATCCCGGCGGCAATTACAATGAGTGTTTTTATATTTTTCAGTTAAATACATCCCTGACTGGAATACATTTACATCCGAAGGGGCACCAGAGAATTGAACCCACGACCTCCTGATAGAGGATCAATGGCTTAGCAGCCACCAACTGGGCTATCTGACTGGACTACATTTACAATCAATGAAGTTGTTTTTTTAGTGGAGTTTGACCTATTTATCTTTTTTTATTTTTTTGTAAAATTTTGAATGAATAAATTTTTTAGTTGTATTTCATTTTAGTCTGTGGACTTACGAATCCTCACCTCCATTTATAACCTCACATCATGAGTCCAACCAATCGCCATGTTGTTTCATACTTAACCGATTTTATAATCGCGGGTTCTCGGGTTAATAGGAACAAACTCTCATGCCCCATGTTTTGCGATATACATCTTTCATCCAAAAGTTTTGTGATCTACATTTTGAGCCCCGGACTCCCCGAACTTCCAAGTCCCATTCCTCCTACGATGAGTCCGTCCGACTGCCACACCATTCTATACTTAGCCAATTTTGCAACTTCTGTCGTTGCGGACTTGTAGGTTCGCGGGTTCACAAAAGTCTCAAATCATATTTTTCTCTCGTCCGTCGCTGCCACCTTAACGCTCTTCCCAATGCACATTTACTATGCTTTGAAGGCTAACAACTCACTATGCAGGTTCGAAAGGATTGTCATTAATAAGTGAAGGGCTTGAGGAGATCCCCTATTAAAACACATTAAACCAGGATTTACGGAGGATCATACTATCCCCCTCAAGCATTCATTTTAAACATTATCTGAAGCAAAGGAACGTTCTCGTCAACTTATGGCAGTGACACGACAATAGTTCTGTGAAGATACATTGAATATTTTTTGGCGTGAGGACGAGAGTTTTCAGTGGTCTAGAGCATATTCCTACTACTGATCCCCTTCTCCCAGAAGGAAGTAATATGGACGTCTAAAATTGTGCGTGTAGTTTGTGTCCCATAAGTCTTTGACTATAAGCAATTGGTCAACTGGTGCGTCGAGAGATATATTCCAATCCAACAAGCTATTCAGTTGCGGGACTATTCCCCTGTCTCTCTGTCGCCTTAGGTATTATATAAGATGTTGAGACTTCCCAAGCCAATGCTTACCTTCAAGGGAGAAGATTGCAGGGAGTTCTTAAAGAAACATGACAATGGATTGGACCTCTTACATGAATTCCTAGAGAACCCAGCGACGGTCCCCGAGGACATCACAAGATTGGCTAATTTAAAAATCCTTTCAAGGAAATTGCATGTGTTTTCACGAGGATAACAGGACAAGAAACTACAACCAGCATCTCCCGCATGATTCTTTACATTCTATATTTTACAGTCAAAGAAAAGGCCATCTTTGATTGGGGTAAGTTGATTTTCATTGAAATCACTTCCCAATTGTCTTAATACAAGAATGAGAAGAAATTATTTATGTCATCTTATTTGGTATTCGCGATAGCACATTGATGTCAGTTCCCGAGATTATCTATGTGTAAGAAGGTAAACTGCGAATTCGACCTAGTAACCTTATGGTATCAAACATTATGGAGACACAAGGCCTCCCAAATTTTTTATGAAGTTTTTAATGTTTTTGTCTCTGTTTGTAAAGGCTTATTGTTTGGAAATGACACTCCCTGGAAGTCTGACCAGGCGAGTAAGTTCCTGGATAGGAAGGGGACACTAGAACAAATGGAGAATTATAATGTTATAAGGATTTTTGGCTCCAAGGAAAATCCTTCCTTCCTTCCATGCCACAAATTTGACAAAATGTTTATTACTGAAATAGCAAGGAAGTACAACTATTGGTTGCATTTTTTCCATGAAAAGAGAAAAAAAAAATGAATACCTTTTCCTTAGAAAGTTGAGGACTTCATATTCAAAAATATGAACAAGATTGATGAATTCGCAGGCCATTTCCACAGCCTGAATCTACAATATGTTGAAAAAGTAAAAGGGTTCGACCCTAGCGGAATTTTTGTAGAACATCTACTGGCAGTTGGTTTTTAACAATTCTTTCATTAATGTTATTTTGAATGAAGGAAGGGATAATGTCTCAGACACTCCTTCTCGTGACACTAGTGTCCTGGAAATGATACTCAACACCAATGAGTCGTACAAACAGAGAGGAAAAGGTCTGGGTGAGAAGAGTGTCCAATCCCCAACTGTCACTCCAAAAAGTACAACATCTCGGAGCAATGCTTCAACGACCCACCAAATTAAGAAAGTAACCCACAGTTTTTTAGGTGGAGGAGCAGATAAGAACCCTCCTTCAGGAAAAATTGAAAGTTCCCACAAGCTTCCCTTAAGGAAGAAAAGAAAAAACATTATGCAAGAAGAGGAGGTACCTCGAGGTGAAAGTGACATCCACGACCTCTCCCTCGAGGATATGGAACTCGAAATTGACATCGAAAAAGTATTCCCCAATGTTGACCAGCTAGAGAACACTGCTCACTAGAATCCTCAAATGGAAATAATTGAGAGCGAGACCTTCGATCAAGAAGAGTCTTTTGTATTTCAGAGCACTGTTTTTGACAGTGAGTCCAAAAAATTAATTATTAAGAAAAGTGACGTAAAGAATAAAAAGGGGAAATCTCATTCAAAGATTAACCTATGAAACATGTGGCCTTCCCAAATTTCCCAAATTCACCAAGCAATTGGAGATTCTCTAGATAATTTTATTGGAGGCCTTGAAGAACAGAATGTCAGGTTAAAGGAAAGAATCAAAGAATTGGAGGAAACTTCAATGCCTCTTCCAGTACTTGCTAGTCCTTTAGCAATGATCGGTCCTACCACACCTATAGAAAAATTGAAAGAATCGACAAGCCTTCTCACATTAGCAAGGGGTTATGTGGAGAAGAACATCAAGAAAATAATGGAATTAATTATAGAGGCTTGGGAGATGTCAAAGAGCATGGCCTCTTTTGCAACAAGGGCACACACCTTCCATGAATATTTACAGAAAGATTTGAAAAATGAAGAAGGTTTTTACCTCGACGCAGTTGTACCCTTGGATTTTAAAGTTACCAATATGACCGAGTTGAGAAGAAGAGAGGAGGATCTCCCTTCTCTGAACCGAATAAAAAAACTAAACACACGCTGGAAGGAAAAGGTTAAGAACCTCAATATTATTGTCCAAGCATGCAGCGAGGCCATAACTAGAAGAGAAGAATTAATCAAAAGGTTGTCTGAGATAGACCTAGCCGGGAGCACCAATGAGGTCCAAGACCCCAAATTGATTCTCAACTCATTTTTCTTTACCAAGCAAACCTTTGACGAACAAGTTAATATCTTTAAAGGGTTATCATTTGAAAATTTTTATGGCATTCTTGAGTATAGTGAAGATGAAGTGGAAAATTGGCTAGTCGACTATTCAATAAAAAATAAAGATATTGAAGAAGCTTTGCAGAATATTTATGTTGATCTAAGGGATTTAGAAGGCAAGCTATTCAATGTAGAAATCTGACATTAAATCAGTGTGGCACCAAGGAGGATCTACATCGAGGAGTGGTTTAAAAATGTTGTCAACAAACTTATCGTTGAAGGGAAAATGACGGTTGGGACAATTCCTATAACCAGCGATGAAATCCAAAAAAGAAAATCAACGAGCAAGTGAAAAATATAAGATACCATCATAGTAAGTTCATACCGATCATATCTTTTTGTATGTATTAAGTTCTTCATCCAGTTACTCCACTTCTTTAAATAGAAAGGTTTAACCGAAGACCGATAATTTATTTTTTCTTCTTACTAGGTCTTGTTGCCTTCCTCTGCCCACTTTCTTCCTTCTACAAACCTTATTATTATACATATTTGTTTTATGGTCTGTGGGAGCCCTAATCCCAATCATTATGACAAACACATTTAAATTTCAAAGAATATGTATTGAACTATATATTTTTTAGAAATTCCAAGAAAGCTATTTTGGGAAGAGTCTCTATTGTACTTTGTAACCTAGTTTTTCTGAATATAAAGTATTTGAGGTTGATCTAACGTTGTCTTCATTTGAGATGCCCATGTATCACTCTGTCAAAGTTCTCTTATGCATGCAGATAATTTTATTTTACTTTTTTATGTGATAAAAAATATTTAGCCATTCTATGATGGATGTGAGGAAATTTTGTTTATTTGTTTTAAATGTATAACTGTGTTTTTTTCCTCGTCCATTCTCAGGAACTTTATTTAAAAAGAAAATAAAAAACATTTTCTATTTTTCTTTTATATATATTTTTACTTTCCTTCGATGGACTTCTATAAAAGTCCGACATTTTAAAAATATCAAATAGAGGAGTACCACCTCTATAAAAACACAGGAGGATTTGTATCCTCGTGAGGTTGTCATTTAAGTCCTAACAGATTCAAGCGTCAACAGGTTTTCAAGATCATGGGGACTCGTTTCCATAAGAACGATATCATCAACAAAAAGAAGAATATCGATGACAATACCAGTGAGAGTAGGGCCGACACAACCTTCTTTTTCCAAGAAATCTTCTAACTTGTCAATGTATATGCCAAGAAGGGTAGGGAATAAATGACAGCCTTGTTTGACAATGATATTGAAGTTAATCTCTTTTGACAAGCCCTCAATGTTTTTAAACTTAGAAATAACGTTCTCATACATTGTTATTGCAACAACCCTCAACTCGAGAGGCACTTTTATCACTTCCAACCTATTCCAAAGGTTTTTCCTAGGAATCGTGTCAAAATATTTTATAAAGTCAACAAAACAACAAAAAAGATTGGTTTTAGTATTGTAGAACTCCTTTGCAATGATCCTAAAGGTACCAAGATGATCCACAATTGAATTATATCTCCTAAACCCGACCTGGCCTTTAGCTCTTTTACTGTGACTTTCTAGCCAAAGGGTAATCTTCTTTTCCAAAATAATTCCATAAAGCTTAGCTAAAATCAAGCTAATCATAATGGTCCTATAATTAGAGGGAATGTTTCTATCCCCATTTTTAAAAATAGGAACAATAAGGCTTTGTGTCCAGGGCTTAGGGAATCCTAGTTTCACTACTAAATTGAAGAGCTTGTGTATGTGAGGGATAAGGATAGGCCCTCCAATTTTAAAAATTTCAGCTTGGTAGCCTTCAATGTCCTTAGCTTTCCCATTTGCAAGTTGCTTAACCCCAAACTCTATGTTATCTAAAGAAAAAAATTCTTCCTTTGTAGAGACAATAGGAATGGTTTACATGGCATTAGGGAACGCATAAAGACTTTTAAGGTAGGAATTCCAGTCCCTCAAGGGAATTCTATTATTTTCTTTAGTATTGTGGTTTAGAATTTGGCTCCAAAACTTCTTAGGATCCAACTTATATATATATATATATATATTGATTTAATTTGAAGGTCACAACCAAACCAAACACCAAATTGGTGTATGAGATCCCCTTGTTTGTGGGACAAGAAATCCCCTCATCGTGATATGTTTTTTTCCTAATAAGACTACTTTTATTTAATATTTATTAAATAAGGGTCTCCATTATGAAGTTGAAACCTTAAAACAATGAAAAAGTATTAAATCTTTAAAATTAATTAATTAATTATATATAATAAAAAAAAATTTCATAGGGTATATGTAAAGAAAACATCTTATAAAGGCACGAGTTGAAGGCTCACACCCTTACTTGTGACAGATGCTAATTGAATTAGGCGAGTTGGCATGAGACACGAGTGGGGCTGAAATGAGTCTTAGGCGAGTTGGGGTGAGAAACCCAAGACTTAGATGAATAGGTGGACCTGTGATGCCTTCGCATGCATAGAGTTGGAGGGTCGGCTCGAACTCACTCCAAATGACACGAAAGTGGGGAAAACACATATAAATGAGGTAGACAGACGAGCGAAAGAGGCATCAACAAACGATCTCGAGTAGCACAAATCAAATGAGAGCATAGAGGCGAATCTCAGGTTGGAGAGATCATGTGCAACAATGAGAAGTATTGCAAAACATAGTGAGAAAATATCAGTTGTGGCAAGGAAAAGAGGACCTAGCTATGTAGATTTTAGGATAAGTTGGGTGACTTAGCCAAAAGAATTGTAACTTATGTAAACAATCCAAGGGCTCCCTTCTTGTATTGTATAGTATATGTTGTAACACATTGTATAATAAAAGTATATGGGTGTTAGGGACATTTGGTGCCACCCAAGCCATACTTTGTGCCTTCTCTTGTATTCACATGCTATTTGTTCTTGAATGCTCAAGTGTTTAAGTGTTGAACATTGTTAAATTTTCTAAGTGTGTAAGTGTTGCGAAGTGTGTGCACAACTAGGCGTGCCCCTAGGTGACCAAATAAAGAGTTGAGTCATCTTGTAGCTCAGGGATGAGTTATGGGCGCACAAGCATAGTCTGAGCATAGTAGGGCCTGGATTGTTTGCACCACTATGTCCGAGATGTTGCAGTGTCGTAGGCCCCAAAGTGGATGAAACTTGAAATTTTGGGAGAGACACTTTTTGGGTTGTGACATGTGGTATCAGAGCTTGTTTTTAAAATAGTTGGTGATCTTCACCATTACCACCTTCATGGTATATGGTATGAGAGAACATTTTGAAGATAGTCACGAAGGTCATGGAGTTAAGAAACTCAACATTGTGGCGAGTTGGGTGTTCTGGCTCATAGGAAGAGGACTTAAGATAGGGAATATGCCTTGTGACAAGATAAGATATTATTGGTTGAGATGGAAGGATGCAAATTCATTTCATGATTGACCTACATGCTCATTAGAAAAACAAAGAATTGGGTCAAGGATTCAGACCTGGGCACTTGGGAAAGTAACTGCACTTGGTGAATGGGTTGAATTGTAGTATTTGCATCAGTATAGTAGTATAATAACTTGACAGATTGGCCAAGCATACCAAAATATTTGGGTAGACCATGGGTACGCACAACATAACAACATAGATGCACTCTAGGGCACAACCCTATCCAGGACAGAGAAATGGATGGCATGGATGAGGAAACTCGGCGAACCAAGGTAGACATTGTTACTTGATGATTGACATAGTTCCAAGAGAGTTTGGAGAACATGGATGAGATCAATGCATGGATGGGATCTCGTATTGACAAGTTGAGAGCATTGGTAGATGAAGTTGAGACCTTGAAACAACCTGAATTGGAATTTATCAAGAAGTAGGATGCCCAAAGTAATGGCATTGTTGTGATAAGGGAGCATCCAAAACTACCCAGGAAAAGAGGTAAGCCTGTATAGTGCCATCTTTCCTCACGCAACCATTTCACAAGATATTGTCCCTCAAAAGGAAAGTTGGCTCAGTTTTTCGAATTCAAAGAAATCCAACCAATACCAACAAGAGAAGAGTATAAAGTCTTGATGGGGATGACCCAAGTGAGACAACCTTCGAAAGAGATGCTTGAGGGGTTGAAGGAATTGGTAGCATGTATTGTTAGAATAACATAATTACTCTTATTGATTAATTTATGGGTAGTTTGTTAGTTATATCAACACAACTTCTTTGTAAATATATTTCTATATTAATATAGAACACAGATCAATGGTACTATGTGTTGGGGAATCCGTTATGCACACTAACAATTGGTATCACTACAAATCTAGTACTAACTCCTTCATGGGAGGGCCCAGGTGCTCAAAGAATCATGGAGAAGGAAGGGAAAGGAAGTCTATGATAAAGTAAGGATAGTTGTTGTGGAGAGAGTTAGAGATCACAAACAGGTGTGAAAGGGTCTGCAAGAAAGGATCTCTTTGGAGTGATGAATACAAGAAACGGTTTTCGGATGTAATTAAGAAAGAAAGGCGCTACCAATCTTCCATAGATCGCTCCCTATAAACGATTCTGCCACAGATTGTTTCTTGTAACTGTTGTTACTTCATTTTTATGTTAATTAAGGAAATGACTAATATAGACTTTAATTAATCTTTGAAGTGAGCCTGGATTGAACACTTGATCTTCATGTCCTCACCAAGAAAAGGTTCGTGTTGCAAGGAGAGAATGCCAAATAATTGTTGAGAAAGGGCTGAGCGATTAAGTAAGAAATTTGCTGCTAGAATACATACAACAAAGAAGGGTTTGAGAGTCTTAAATAAGGCAAGAAGAATGATTTGTCTCTGAGAAAGATTGCATGCTCGTGTGGAGAGAAGAAGGGATTTGGTCCGTAGCACCATCCAAGAAGTACACAAGGCAAGAAGAATCATTTGTTTGCAAGAAAATCTCTACCATACAGTGAACAAGAAGTGTGGAGGGAAAAAGACAAGAAAGTCTAAGAATCACTAGGTGAAACGATCCCAAGTGAAGAAAGTTTAGCCGTAAAATACAAGAAAGTCCAGGAATCATTGGGTGAAAAGATCCCAAGTAAAGAAAGCTTAGTCGTAAGCAAGAAGATATTTGGACTGCAATACCAGCTTGGAAGTTCACCAGAAGGTGATCATTCCAATAGTCGTCAAAGGAAGTCCACAAGAAAGGTCTCCAGCAATGAGATTGAGGATTCCAATGGTCGTCAAAGAAGGAAGTTTGCAAGAAAGGTTTGCAATAACAAAATTGAGGATTTTCATGGTCCATTGAAGAAGTGGTAGAGACTGAATTTGCAAAAAACAAATTGGTATATTAATATTTAAGATTCACTAGTGAATATGAGAATCCGTTGTGAAGTTGTGGAGAGAATTCAATGACGAGATCATGTGGGAAATCTAGCAAGATGAAAACCCAAGTGATGAAATGTTGTACTAACATGAAATGTTGTAATAAGGGAGTGAATGATCAGTTGTACCCAACACCCTAAAGAGTTTTGGTCCTAGCTATAAAAATCTATCCATATGCAAGTTGATTTTTGCCAGGTCTGTTGTAAGTCGTATTATTCAAGCATATAGGTAGGTGTATTCCTCTCATGCATAGAGAGGATGTGGCATCAAGTTGTGGAATGAACCACTAGTGTAGGTACGAGGGTGGTAGG
>JASDQU010509245.1:36998-59429 GCA_032191745.1 Picea mariana | reverse complement strand
ACTTGTCTTCTCTCTCTCTATTTTCGCTATGGAGCTCTTGTGCGCACCTTTGGAGTGATTTTTGATGGATGCTTTCTCTTGTTTTGGTGTATTCTTCATGAAACGAGGGTTTCTTATAATGCATAGTGACTTGACTAGTAAGTACTCTTTGCAAGTTTAAGTATTGTTCTTTGTATATTTTGGTGAAATGCTCTATTAGAGAGGTAATAGTTGCATCTTATTCTTGTTTTCGTTGAATAATTTTGAAACCCTAAGGAAGGATTAAGAGTGGTTATACCCTTCCCTTGTTGCATCTACCCTAACTTTGTTGATGCATTCAAGGACAAGATTAGAGATTATGAGAGGACATCCCCCTAACCTTGTCTTTGAGGTAAAAACCTAGGGTTTATGAGAGGATAAACTTTAGGGTTTGACCTAATTCCATCAAATATCCTTGCTAGATGCTAGAGAAGAAGGGGGATGACATCTAGGGTTTATAAGAGGATAAACCCTAGGCTTTCTTCCCTAGAAGTTTTGGACCTAGGTTTATGAGGGAATAACCATGGGCCTTCAAACCTTCAATCTCCTCTTGCTTTTAGCCTCCTTAATAAGTGTAGCATTGACTCCATTTGCCCAAAGAAGGAGAAAACAGCACTGCTCTCTATGATTGCAATTGATGATTAAAACCCTAGCTTAGCTTAAACACTCTCTCTCTCTCAAAGCAACTTGATAAATTAGGTGTCTAACCTCACTCTCATGCTCATCCTAACCCAATGCTTGGTATACTAAGTCATTTACTTGCTGCTGTTAACAATGATTGCTACAGCCACTACAGCTTGAGCAAATTGCATCTAATCAACTAGTTCTAACAGTAACTAAATCACATAATCATTGTCTAACATCTTGCCAACATTCTACTTGATATTGGGCATGATCTTCATGGGTGTATTGTTAGATTAAAGCAAGTTTCCTTGCTTCTGTTATAACAGTTGATTACAGCCATTAGGGCTTGGTTAAATTGCTGATAACTTAATGTCATGGTTAAAGAAGGCTGAAATCATTGTTTGATACTTGGATCTTATTATACTTGTTAAGAGTGATATTTTGGGAATTTATTTGGTAATCTTAAGAGCTGATTTCTTGCTGCTGTTACAAAATATAATTTGTTGATATAACGTTGTCTATTCCAGCAATTTAATTACAACAACTCTGCTCACTTGATAGTTGGTGTTCGGGGATTATTTTTACATTGATTAGACTTGATAATTGTTGAATACTTCACACATAATCAATTGATCAATTATCTCGTCTTGTCCTTGCTTTTTCCCTTGACCTAGCCTATCTCATCAAGTGACCAATATAGGGGGCCGTAGACTTGCCCTTAGCTTGCTATATGATCCCTTGAGGTCACAAGGGAAGCCTCCCTTGTGTTGGATCTCTTTCCATCACTAAAATGAGGCAAGTACTTGCCTAGGTGATTGTGGCAATTACTTCCAATTGTTACACAAGTTTAGCATCTTGTGAAGGCTTTGCACAAGTGCTAGATTCTATGATAACAGGTTGATATTGGAGCACCCTTTGTATTATGCTATATCTTAGTGTTGTAGTGACATGCTTGGTGTGTCGACACATTATTAGGAGAGAGCACTTCACATGGTCCCCTTTTCTTATGTTGTTCTAGTTATTCCATGACTAGATTTGGGTGTGGTTTGAATGTGGTTTAGATGGAGTTTGATGTTGTTACCACCTATATTACATGAGGCTTGCACATGTGATTTCAATCACATGGTTCAAATTTTTGTAGGACGGTATGATGATTCTAGCCTTCCAAAGGTTGGAATATTGGTAGAAGTTGCTCCAATTGTGCATCATGGTGATCACCTAGTCAAGTTCTAGACACTTCTTTCAATTTGTGTTGCATGGTTAGTTCATTTCTTAGTTGTGAATGTCCTCTAGCATGGTAGTGTATTTGCCTAGTGTGTTCCTAGTTTCATCCATGTTCCATGACATTTCCATAGTTTCACCTGGGTAATTTATTTATTACAAGCATCTCTCCACTTTTTGCCTAGGTGGAACCCACTTTACCCTTACATTTTCATCACATTCCATGTCCTGGAAGGTGCATGACATATTTTGCTTATAATTCCCCAAGTCTTATTCCATATTAACCCCTCATTTCTCATATTTATATTTTTCCAGTATGAACACACCTAACTGATTTAGGATATTTTAATTAAATCATAAAACCTTAGGTCAAGTGTTGAATTATTTCCCTATTAATGTTCTAACGTTATAATTCTTCATTAAGGCTCATTCCCTAAGTTTTATTGATGATTTGTCACTAGGGAATGCAATTTTATGTCCATGGGCTACATGAGACTAAGCACTCCCCCCTTTGGCACACATGTTGAGGCAACCCACTTAACATTTAACTATTCACCTTATGCCAATTTGTTGAGCCTCATTTTAGCCTTGTTCACACACGCTAGCCTATTCATATCACTTTCTTATCCTTTGGCACACGTTTTGAGGAGGTTGTTGACCACTAATTTGATCGAGGAGCTAGATATGCATGCACCCTAGGGTTTTGACTATCTACCCCACTCATCCACTTCATCAACTCGCCCATTCACACATGCGCACACTTTTGTAGGCCACTAATGGTGAGCTCCTCTAGAAGGTTCCATTAAGACTTTGCATGAGCTCGTTCACACCAACATTGTGCAACTCTACTACGTGGTGCAGAGTCAAAATGGCTTAAATGTGGTATTAGCTTGATGTTCTCCTCAAGTCTCCAACGTTGAAACTCTCGAAGCTCTCCTCCAAGCACCAAGAGTCCAATGTTGGCTTCCAACCTCTCGAGCCTTGACTGTTTTTTCATTTTTGTTGTTATTTCTCTTGAGATGGCCTACATTTCTCGAGAAACACCAATGGTTTCTTGAATAAACAGCCAGGTTTCATCAAGATAAAAGGGGGTTTATTGGGAAAGGGGTCACTTATCAAGGAACTGGAAATGGGTACAAGAAACAGCATTTCTTACAGATTTCTTACCAGTAACAAGCTTCACCAAAATACGATGCCTCAATGTTAGGTTTCTGGGCAACATAGCTATGGTAGAGAAAATCCACCAAAATTCAATAATTTATTAACTGCCAGCAGCAATCATTTCCACCCGCTGGAGTCTTCTCCAATTGGAACCTGATCTGGAGAAGCTAAAAAGTTGAAAGAACATGCAGGGGGTTCGGAGGAGCAGATCTTTCCTTGAAAAGTATCTTCGTCCACTCACACTCATGTAATCAGCATCCCTGGTTCTTTATGGTCTCACATATGTCTTGGCAATAACAGATTGTTGATTTAAATGTCGAAGCGGGTAAGAAATTTAGGATTCCCCCTCGCTGTTTCTGAATAGTTTTTGTGGTTTGCAAAATTATCTGCTGTGTTAAGGCATGAAACCTCTGTTAGTCAGATCATTTCTATGCAATCTGGATCAGGGCAAAATATGGCAAAGCATAGGTATAAGCAGAGCAAAATATCAACAAAGCCTTCTCCAGCTATTAATTTTATGAAATAAATTTCCTGTGGCTACAATCTCTGGGCTACCATGGGAAGCGCTATAGCTCTCAGTTTTGGTTTTGGTTTTGGTTTTGGTTTTGTAATATAAATATGTCTAATTTCAGGCTCTAAGATGTTCTATATTTTCCCTCCCTGTCACTAGTAGAGCCATATCCAATCAAAACAGTAAGCCCACTAGGTATGCATGAGACGATAAATATTTAAGTTAATTTATAAAAGTTCACGTTGTTTCTGTCGGAAAAAAAGGAATGAATTAGTTTTGAATATTTTCCAGTAATTTTCATTGTCTGGATTCCAACTGCAAGCAATTTGATATGGGCATTTCCCACTATGCAAATAAATTGAAATAAATAATATCATTATTTTCTTCCAATTTGCACATGAATCTGTTCAAATCGATTAAATCTGATTTACTTTGTTTACTAAGATATTTTTTGAAATGCCTAGCAGATATAGATTTTAAAAGTGCCAGGCTATTTTTGAAGTGATTAGCGGATATATTATGTTAAGTTCTGAAAACAATTAATCACAAATAACCGGAGATGACTGTGGGTGGCAACCCTAATTCCGATGCCCTTCATTTTAAATTGAGTGAACGAAATTTGTGTACATTAGGACGGCTGCATTCGAAGATAGATAAAGTAAATTTAGAACTAAATTCGAAGCTATAACTTACTTTGCTTTGCGGAGCATTTCTGTTAACATAATTCGCGGCTTGAAATTCGCCTTCAACTTGTGCTAAGGTCGCGAGATCGAATCCCGTGGAGCCATTTTATCTTTAATGGGAATTTTTACTAACTATATGTGAGAAAGCTTTGCAGGAAGGGGTGGTAGTTGTAGGTACCTTTTTCTTGTGAGCAGCATATTCTCTGGTGTGCAAATTCTTGAAGTTGGGGGCGCTGTCTCTCTCTGGTAGCGTTTGTAATTGCGAGTCTCCTGCTCCCGCCATTTCATTCCAATTCCACTTGACGCTAATATCCCTTACCCTTGCGGCCTTATGTAACAAAACAGCTCATCTCAACTACATGACAATATGAAAATGTTAATTTTAGTTCGTGTCACCGCTTCACGCATGCTTTTGCTACAACATGAGTGGAAGCTAGCCTAGCTCTAGGGTGGGAACTCCTTTGGAGCAAACTTCACTAAATTCGTATCATCAAAAAAAGATTGGTAAGTTTGATTTCAAATGGGTGTTTTGAAATTGTTAAATGGTTTTTTAAATTATAAATTTTGTTGTATATTTTATGTTATTAGTTCAAATAGAAAAGTCAATGTCACTTCCATGTCTTTATGCATGCTATTACAAATTTTGATTTCACTTCCATGTCTTCACGCATGTTATTATAAATTTTGTTGTGTATTTTATGTTATGAGTCATTTGTTGACTCCATATTAGTTCGACGGTTTACAATAAATTTTTCTCAAATTTGCAATGTTTAACTTTAGAGTATTTTTATTATAAAAAAAGATTTGTAAGTTTGATTTCAAATGGGCGTTTTGAAATTGTTAAATGGTTTTTAAAATTATAAATTTTGTTGTATATTTAATGTTATTAGTTCAAGTCGAGAAGCCAATGTCACTTCCATGTCTTTACGCATGCTATTATAAATTTTGATTTCACTTCCATGTCTTCACGCATGTTATTATAAATTTTGTTGTGTATTTTATGTTATGAATCATTTGTTGACTCCATATTAGTTCGACGGTTTACAATAATTTTTTCTCAATTTTGCAATGTTTAACTTTAGAGTATTTTTATTATAATTTTAAGAAATTTAAAAAAATATTTATCTAACATATTATTGGTTGAAAAATTTAGGGTCTTACTGCAATCGTGATGGCATGTATTAATAATTTTCGGTCTTCAACATTGTGTGGCAGTGTGCATTAATTGTATTCTCCATCTCCAAAGCTCGTTCAATTCATAGGCATTTATCATCTCTTGACAGATTACTGCAATCGATGCATTGCAGGTCAGTATCTTCGTATCACTGCATTATCAGTGCAGCTGAGGGCTCTCTTCGTTGTCATGGCCATCTGCATGCCCATCTTTCTCCACTTCACTGCATCCCCACTACCATGTGATCATATATACGCCTTCGCAAAGTACAAGCACTGATCCAACTTTAGATGTGCTTCATTTTGGATGTGTTGATTCTTCAGAACTGGAAATTGATCACCGTCCTCTATCAATTAATACCCTAGATGAGTTTTAATGCCAGTAGAGATCTGCAAATATTCATCGGTAATGATCAAAATAATTTCGAAGACCTGATAAGGGTGCCTACAATTAGCCATGAAGATAAATTAGAAACGATCATACGTTCCTCTCAGGGCACGGCGGAAAAATAATAATAAGCGATGAGGGCTTGAACAACTCAATGAACCTGGGAGTTAATTCTCCCATGCAACAATTTTATGGCTCAAAAATTGATTGGTTTCTTGACCACCCAAATGACATGAGTCTTGCCATGGATTCAAATCATTTAGCCATAAATACCAATAAGTTATGGGTTATCGATATCCAAGTTGGTGAGGGCACGAACTACTCGTTAAACATATTAAGACAAGTCAAGTCATTGCCCTTGTTCCAGCTTGCTCCACATTCTCAGGCTTCGTCTATGATTTCCACAACTCTTGAACATTAATTATGACCCTTAGTGCACAAAGTTTAGATGTTCAGACCGATGGAAGTTTACCCTAAGTAACCCATGTTTGAATTAGCATCATTTTTATGCTCTAGACGTAGTCGTACCATGTGCAAGGCTCTAGTTAGAACGGTTGCAATAAGCGAAGGTTTCCAGTGAAAAGACCATTATTGTTCATCTCACAGATCTTCGAGCTAGTAATGTTGGATTCATTGGTGTTAGACATACAATTCTAGCAAAGGTTCGAATTATGATTTGGCTTTATTACTTCATCTAGAACACATTCTAGAGGATATTCATTATGCAATTTTAGCTACACTGAAAACGGTCTAAACTGAGAGCAACATGCTTCGACTATAATGATAATTTTGTACAACTACCATGAAAAGTAATAAAAATGTGTGGGAGAAGTAAACTGTGAAATTCCAAATCATATGCTTAGAGGCAAATTAGACTTTTTTTATCACTTTCTGATTTTGATAGCTCTACAACCCATTTCCTATTTGAATGCAAGTGCATTTATTGGACTATCACTCAAGGGAAACATTGCGACAACTCGAATTGATACGAATTTGTTTTTCTATGGGGACCCAAATCTTAAACGTACGAATATTCTACTTGGTTCTGTCAAAAGTCCAAGGGCAGCTACAACTCTACACAGTGCATTGGATGACCTCTTCAGCAATATGAGTTGAAGTTAACGAGCTTTTATTATTTGCATGATGTATATAATATTCTTCTTTGTGATTAATTTATTTATCTTCTTTGCAAAGCATTATTGCTTATAAACAGTCAGCAGAATCTATTTACGTAGATTCTATGTTTCACTATCTGTTTCATAAAAACACCCATTGAAACTACTACCATCATCACTCTACAGCTCTCAGCTTTCTAAAAAGTTGCATTCCACATACAGAGCACCGCATTAGCAGTCTTGTGCAAAAGAAACTTACCGATGGGAGGGTCTCTTGACCTGAATATGGATGCACTAAATAGGATTGAGAAGATCATAAATGAGGATCATGGTCGTGCCCGCCAACACCTTTTCTCATTTCTCGACACATGGTCTCATTCTAATAACTATGTGTAAACCATGCGGGAAACAATACATAATTAAAAATACTTTTTTAATTGATGATGTGAACTTATTTGACGGCAAAATATTTCATGGATATTGTGCATTTTAGGTTTTCGAGTGTTATAGAACTCTTTCGAAACCCAAACCCTTGGCAACCTACTAAAACTTTGACACGATACTTGATACTTTTAATTTAAAAATAATCTTAATTGTTGCTTAACTAATTTGTTTTTTCCCGAAGAAGGTGACAAGTTATCTTTAGAAATTGCTTGAAATTAGTCGTAATTTATCTCTTAATAAGTATTCAGCTACATGCAATTATGTGCAGTTGTTAATCTAAGGGTTAAATCTCATCCTAGAGATATATTAAATTGAGGATAGATTAGTAGGATCCTTGCAATAAAATCAGTTTAGAGAATTTAATAATTTATCGTAGTTTGGATAGGTTAATATTGATATGCATACCCAATTTTTTTTTAAGAAGAATTAAAATGTAAAAAAATCCATGCAATAGTTATATTCCATGATTAAAATTGTAGGTCTTAATTTGGGGAAGTATATGGTAAAGTGTGAGTATTCCTTATGAGTTAGTTAATGGTAAAAATTCTTATGAATAGTTTTTAGATTGATTTCAGTCTATCTAGTTAAGATTGATGAATCTTTTAGTAACACTTGAATAACTAATCTCTTTGCAAATGTTAACTGGATGTTAATTTTCAGATTGAAGGATAACTAATCATGTCGTAGTAAGTTAAAGATTAAGTGTGAGAACATAAATAGAAATTGGGAGCATGTTATCAGTGTGACTAAGTCAATGTAGTCATTGGCTTTTCCATTTTAGAACTTAGGCAGCAGGGACTATGCTCTTATGCAGCACTTGTTGTTAAATGGGCTAATTAAAACTAATATACAAATTTTAAGGAAAAAAAATATATATCAATCAATTTTGAAATTTTTCTTAAGATTCTAAAATTTATTGCGCCGAGCTCTACAACCCAATATGGGAGAGATGTCCATATAACATAACACATTAAAATAATTATATATATATATANTTTTCTTAAGATTCTAAAATTTATTGCGCCGAGCTCTACAACCCAATATGGGAGAGATGTCCATATAACATAACACATTAAAATAATTTTATATATATATATAATTATTTTAATGTGTTATGTTATATGGACATCTCTCCCATATTGGGTTGTAGAGCTCGGCGCAATAAATTTTAGAATCTTAAGAAAAATTTCAAAATATTATATATTATAAAATATTTTAATATATTAAAATATATATATTGATTTGAATTTGTTATGTTTCGATTTGACCTAGCTTCAATCAATAGATCGCCAAAACAATGTAGTGATTACAGAGGTAGTAATATATTATAAAATATTTTAATATACTAAAAAAATTATTAGTTTTAATACTTTGATATTAATGTATTAAACCAGCATAGATCCATCTTAACCCTCGATCTATCAAGCGCCGAGAGGGATCCAATCTCTGGAGGTGCAAACCTTTACCATTTTCTCAAGTCTTGCACTCTAAAAAAGGTTTTCACCTCGAGAGATTGGATCCCTCTCGGCTCTTGATAGATCCGGGGTTAAGATGGATCTATGATGGTTATATATCTTATGTTGTTAGTTTGGTCAAGTAAAAACAATGTGATTTTTTAATAAAAAAGAATGACACTAGCTAATGTTTTCTAGAGATTAAAGCAAACTCTTCCAACAAGCTTTGGAGAACAAAATATGAAGGCCTCCACGTGAATGGATGTTTTTAACAATTGACCTTTATTCTCCTTTTGACATATTTGTGATTTTGGCTTTTTAATGGTGCAAGCAATGCAAAAGGGAAAAGAATGACACCAACCAGTGCCTTCTGAAGATTAAAACGATATCTTCTAAGAAGCTTTGGAGAACATAAGGGTGTTTTAATAGTCAACCCTCATTATCCTTATGGTTTTTTTGTGGTTTTTGCTTTTATGTCTATCTTATTGATGTTAAACTTAGAACACAGTATACATGATCTAGTAGTTCGTGGAGACTCTAATGACAATTTCCCTGACTTGGCAAGTTCATTTAGGAAAACTAATGTTAAACACAACATGCAAGAGAGGAAGGAAGAGAAAGGAAAATAAAGGAAGGGAAAGAGATTTCCACACATGCATACAAAGCACGTAAAGGAGGGAGGGTCAGTGCAAACAAGAAAGCATAATCACATCTCAACCAATCAACCATTATGTTAGTTGGGTGGCCACTACCTATGTGGATGCCCTTGTTGGCATATGGTTCATAGTATATCGGAGTTTATATGATACCACAAACATGTGCTTGCAACAAGTGTGGGATAGTAAGTGTTGATACAAAAAAAGTTCAATCGTTGACATTACAGGTTCACCCAATGAAAGGGCCCAATTAGACGTTCCTTTGTTTGGTATAGGGAACCCTTTGGATTATGGCTTGACTGTCATTTGTAGTCTTAGGAATTTTAATTTAAAATGCAGGGTGCAAATGAAAAATGCAATTGCCTATACTAGTCTACTAAGAAACTTAAAGACATGGAAAGTGTAGAAATAAATGTAAGAAATAAACATAAACAAATTCACTAAAGTATAGGCTACATAAATTCCCAAACCATTGACAACAAATTGAGGTGAACCCACAATTAAGACTAAAATCTACAACTCTATATCCATTTGTTAGAAAAACAAAATATGATAGAGTGAGAAAAGATACCAAATACATGAGAAAAATCTACAGTAAACATATATCAATTCTCCGATAACTTTCCATACCACCGTGAACAACAAGAACAAACTACACTAATCTTGTCATTGCACTAAAAATTTTTAGAAAAATTTGCCTAATAATGTCTTCTCCATTAACTTGAAGTGAGCTTACAATGTCAAACAAAAGCCCCTTCTTCTTAGCAACTATGGTTTTTTATACAAAATGGGGAATTTAAAGTGATTCAATTGAGTGGCTTTTCACATTCTCGTTTAACTCTTGAAAGTTTGTCTCCTTTCATTCATTTTATAATTTGTGTATGCTTCCCATATTTCATGCAAGGTAAGGATATCTTGAGCACGTGGGTAACTCTATCATTCTAGTAACACTTCATATACAACCACGTCATGCACAATTTTGTCCAAGATTTTCTTCAATGTAACCATAACAAATTTATTAAACATATTTATTTGGAAGGTGTAGCAATATATTTCATGAGTCTTTCTTTGTTGATTCCAAAGACATGTTCAATTACAAACTTCTCCATTCTCTAACATTCTTCCAGAGTTATCATCACCTCTTTTTGAGGTCTAAATGATTTTTTTCTCTGGAAGAAGGTAAATTGCACTTTTGTGTGATATTATTAGTGACTTCCCACAATCACAAACACTCTACTGGTTTTAGTACATTTGGAATTGTTGTCGACTACCACTTAAAGGCTAAGGTGTTGGAGCTTCCACCCCGAGATATATATTATTCATTTAAAACATTTGATAATACTTCTCAACAAAAATTGTTGTTGCAAAATCAAATATAGAAGTTTATCTTACCAAGTGCCCCCCTATCATTAATCTTGCCCCAATTCTCAAGGCCAAAGTTAGGGAAAATGGAGATGAAATTGAAATAAGAAACTTGTGTCCTTGAGGAACTTAATGATTTCGAGTTCTTTCAACAATTAATAATTACATATAATCTAAAATGGTTCCACTACAGGTGACAAGTTGTTTGGACTGCAAGGAGTTCTCTTTAAATCTCATAAGGAAGCAAATTTCATGGTAATGATGTTTGTAGGTATCATTGATGGCTTATGTGAACAAGTTCATAGGGAGGCATGTTAAATCCCACAAAACAAACAATAGAATTTTATAATCTCGTCGAAGCCCAAGGAAGTAAAGGTGAGCACAAATTCATGGTTAAGGCGACAAATTCAATAAAGGTCATGAAGAGAACCACTCCATGGAGATCATGGTCGAGAATTAGTGCCACAAAATCCGTTGCAAACGATACGTGGCAAGATTGAGATGACCCTCAAACACCAACAAGGACCCCATGTGGAATGCAGAGCCACACAAACTCGACAATGTCATGATTCCATACACTACAAGGGAAGGCATAACATTGATCATCGAACATTTGCATAGCATGATAAATACATTGAGATAACATGTACATGGAGTGAGGAAGTGTTAAGCCCATTTAGTAATGGTGTGGAGAGGTGTTAGATTGTCTCATGTGCAGCATCATATTCGACCACGTAAATGGTGTGTGTATTTTTATTATGTTTGGGCATTATCTGGTCAAAGGAGTGCGTAAATCATCTAATATAGAGAAATTTGACAACTCACATTCATGCAGGGTCACCACCATTATAAGACCCTYGCCTAAAGAAGCRCGATACGCCTTTGTTCCACTGATGTGGATGGACAGATTAGTCGACCAAGTCGCCTTGGCCCATGGATACACACATTGCAAAATGACAACCTTGGCTCATTGGCAAGYCGTACGACTATATGTGTGTGATACAGATGAGATGATGGCTATKAAGGCTGGGAATTTCAAAAAAAACAGTGAGTTGAATTCCTTTCTAAAGCAGCTCTCTGGAATAAAGCAAAATACTTCTAGCTCAAGTATGAAGACATGAATCTGGCACTTGAGAAGAAGAGCATCAAAAGGACAAAATGCTTCAACAACAAAGGCTTGGAGCAAGTGAGGTCCGGTGGACCTATTATAGTCCTAAAGATGCAATCTAGGAGCATGAAGATGCCATGCAGAAGGAGTACCCACATATTTTTGAAGAATTTTGAATATACATTGTATATAATGCATTGAGGACAATGTAAAAACAAGGGGGAGGGGAATGTAATACCCCAAGGCTGAACCTAATTGTGAATGTACATATGTTATATAGAGTGGTGAGCCAAGATATCATAGGCCAAGATGCTTGTGAGATTATTAGGCCGAAGAGCCTAGATGTTAAAATGCCAGTAAGCCTATCATTGCAATATGTATCACTCATATTATTAATAAAATACATTGTTGTTGCAGACCAACTAGATGAAAGAGTATAGGGGGCTAGAACTCCACTAGAGGGAAAGGGGGCTAAGGGTCTATGATGAGTACCTAAGCCAAGGGGGCTTAACTTAAGAAAATATTATATTAATATT
The DNA here is from genome assembly GCA_032191745.1 of Picea mariana. Taxonomy (NCBI): domain Eukaryota; kingdom Viridiplantae; phylum Streptophyta; class Pinopsida; order Pinales; family Pinaceae; genus Picea; species Picea mariana. The sequence goes on along the minus strand of JASDQU010509245.1, from coordinate 46,975 downwards.
TCCTAAAGTATAAATCACAAGATATCTTATCCTAAGTTTTTAGGATTGGGAATGTATACCCAAGTGGGGCTCATGCAACTTCCATCGTGACAAGTGTCAAGTCGAGAACATGCATATTTATTGGAGGAACTTAGTGTATTTCGAGGGGGATTCTCATTATTCTCTAAGAGACTCTTAGCATCAGTATGTTTCCATCACCATTCTCGTAACTGTATAGGGAAATATTTGGGGAGCTATTGGTAACAAGAAAAACGAGATCTTTGGAGCTGAAGAAGCGGGTTGTTAAGCTTGTGTGCCTCTAAAGAGATGGGTTTTCAAGCGTGTGAGTTGTCTCTCTGGTGAGAGAAATGTTGATAACTATTTGCCAATGCGATAGGAAATAGCTACGGAGCCCTGAGACTTTATGCTCGGCATGTTGTTGAAGCCCCGGAAGGGAAGTGGGGCAGTCGAAGGATTGTTGAGCAGAGAAGGGGCACACTTCTTGGGGTGGGACAAGCATGTGGGAAATGAGAGGTTGTAGGCTAATCGCAACAATTGGCACCTTAACCTAAGATTTATCATGTTGGATAGACTTTAGTTTGACTTACGAAACCTTCCCTGATGGAGTTTCTACCCTCAGCTCAGGGGTGACCTGTTGTTGAGAGTTTATGAGCCGCAAAGTATATGGTTGCGAGGAATGTTTGAGTTCTACATGCAGTTGGTGATTTACATAAAAGATAAGTGTTCTTATGTGTAATTACATGTTATTTATTGTGTGTAATATATTTAATTTGTTTGTTGTAATTGTGCATATTTATGCATGAGTGGTTGTTGTTAGAACTACATATTGTAGCATATGCAGGGAATTTTAGGTAATGATTGTATCAGAACTAATTTATGAGTTTGTTGGTAATGAGAAACATTACATTGTGATATCAGAGCCGTAACGAGTAGAATTCCAAGAAATCATAAATTTAGCTGTGACAAAAGACAAGATTTTGTGTGGCGTGGCCAAGGTAGAAGAATTTCAAAATCTACAATATCTATAACGACGATGAAAAAACCAAATATGCATCCATGCAAATGGAKGGAGATGCATATGACTGGTACAAGTGGTGGAGAAAAACAAGATACACAATAAGTTGGATTAAGTTTACAAATGATTTTTTCCAAAAATTTCAATGTATCKAGGAAAATGGTATTTTCACAGAGCTCATGAGATTACAACAAAAAGRAAAAGTGGACGATTTCACTCGTGATTGGGAAACATTGGTGATCCGGATTATTTTCRGCACGAAATGAGAGCAGAGATATAATAAAGAAATGTACAGAGATATATCAGATATCCAATAATATAACAGAGATATAACCATAAAAACATAGATATAGTTATACACAATTTSTATTAATGAGCGAAATGTATAGAACTATAGAAAATACAAAGTGAAAGACTCGTTAGAAGGGTGGCAACTTATCTATGATAAGAGATGTGACARCTACTCACATTCGCAAGAACATGGTTACAATGAGGCTCTCCAAGCCTTTTTACAATAAACAAGAATGTCAAAACCCTAGACATCCAAAAACTCAACCCTAGGAGATGAAGAGTTAAAAGTCATGTGCGCCCCGTTGGGGTAAGTTAGTACATCAACTTTTCAAGGTCGTAACTTTTGCATATGATCTCCGTTTTAGGCGCACGATAGCTCCTTGGAAAGGTCTATCTATGGATTACACATGTTAACATCAGTCTTAGGATAAATCCTAAGTGTGACTATGGAGAGCCCTAAAAACGTTGTTTAGGGCCTCAAAACGGCCCCAAAAGTTCGGAACCTGAAAACTAGAAAAAAACTGCCAAAATGAGCTAGTTGGAATAGGTGGGAGGCCACCAGCATCCATCTGGATCAATCCTCCCCCCTTAGGAAGCAATGGTCTCCATTGTGTTGAGTTCCTGGGGGAGAGGGGAAAGCGCTTGTTAAATCTTAACCTGGATGATCTGTTTGCCTTGTTGGAGAAGTGAAGTTGCTTAGCTTGTTGAAGGTTGTCATGAACTTGTGGCTGGAAGGGTTGGACTGTTTTAACCAGTATGGCTACATGAGAAGACTATGTGCAGAAGGAATCCTTGCACTTGGCTTCAATATTGTTAACCTGCTTCTACTGAACAAAAGGTGCCTAGACTGAGCCTGTAGTGGTTGCGATGTTCTTTTGTTCACCTTTTGAACAAATTGTGAAGAAGCTGAATTTTGCAGTATGAGATACTACCTTGCGACACTATTTAGGTGGGACAGTAGCTGGAACTACCTTTGGTGTCCTCTAGAGATGACCTCCCAGAGCAACAATGACACTACGGGGTCTAGACTCATAAATTTCATCGAACTTCCACATATATGGCTGGCCCAAAAGAAAATCACAAACATCCTCTGGGGAAACATCACATAATACCTCATCCTTGAAGGGATGGATGTCGAATGACAATCGACACTACTAGCTGACACGAAGATCTCGACCCTGGTGAAGCCACCCAATGTTGCATGGTTGCGGGTGTGGTGTTGTCGACAATCGCAATTGTTTAACGACCTTTGGTGAGATGAGGTTCTTCTTGCTTCCGCTATCAACAATGAAATGCAATGGGGTCCCCTTCACCCACATCTATGAATGAAAGAGGCGCTCCCCCTCTTTAGGATCCGCTGGTTCTTCTGGTTGAATAGTTGCGCTTGTGACAGTAGCAGTGGGGTCTGCGTCGATGATCTGTCTTCTACCAATATTTTATGAATCAAATTTTGAATCAGGGTTTGGCTCCTTGTCTTTGATCTCGGCCACCAATGATTGTTTTGAGCGACATTCATCGGTGTTGTTTTAGGGGATTTTGTGGAAATCACACCATTTTCTAGTGTCCTTTTTCGTCTTTTTGTTACCCTTCTTTTCTTGTGGATTGGTATGGTTTTTTGAAGGATGGTTGTTAGGGTCATCTTTACCATACTTTTGTTGTTGCGGATTTTCAAACCCGAACTCCTGCTTATTCTAGTGCTTAAATTTATGCTCAATTTTAATAACATATCAATAAGCAACACCCAGTGATGAGATGTCAAGAAAATCCATTTCAATTTGGATGTAACTGTGTAGAGCCCCACGGTATTTTAGAACTAGATGTCGCTCGGAGTCTTTAATACCCAACTTGGTGTGCAAGGTATGGAAGGTATTGGTGAACTTCGACACTGCTTGGCCCCTCTCTTGCCGCAGTGTAGTCCATCTCATGTATTGGTCATCATAGTTTCCAACAAGGTAATATTATTCCTTGACCGCATCCACAAAAAAATCCCGAGTGGGCTGGGCCCCATATATTCCAGACTCCTCTGTGGAACTTTGCTCACAACAAGTTTCCCACCAATGTTTGACATGGGAGAGAGCCTTAAGGAGTGCGAAGGTGATCTTTTCCCTGTCGGAGAATTTATGAAAAGAAAAAAAACCTTCTAGCAGATTTAACCATTTTTCAAGGGCATCTGCATCTATCTGTCCTTCAAATATGGGAACATCAAAATTAACTTGTACCTTGAAAGGTGAGATGCCTCCAAAGTGGTTGCTTGATGAAGATGCGCCTATTGTTATCGACAGACGTTGAAGGATGTGGGCAAAATTCTCCATCATTTCGTCCCTCTATCGCGTGAGAGCCTGCTCAAGCAACAACTTAATAGAATCGTCTACTATGTTGTTTTTCTTTTCTTCTGTCGTGGAGGATTTCTTGGGCGTGCAAGAGCGATTGTCCTCAAGAGAGACAAGCTCGAGACACAACTTGCTATACTCGGACCTTGTCGGGGACATGCACTGAAAAAACGATCCAGAGCAATCTGCTCTGATACCACTAATCCAGAATATTTTTGGCACGAAATGAGAGCGGACATATAATAAAGAAATTGTCACACACCCGCTGCGGCATAGTAAATTTTCGCCTTTTCTCGAGGGACAAAATCCCCGAAATCCTAAGGGGCTTAGTACAGGCTGCAGACGCCTCCACTGTCTCAATAGAGGCTCTGCGTGACCTCTCGGTCTTAAGGATCGTTCAGTTTCTTTTATGAGCCGAAGCGGCTCCTTCGATTCCTTGCTGGAATCTTAATTCAATCGATCCACAGGTCCTTCAGAAGTTCCCCTGTGCGAACAACACTAGGCGCAAGCTCCACGACTCACAAGCGACCACAGCGCTATGACCAAGGCCTATTCTCAAAGGCGCTTGTCGCAACTCACCATCTCGCAAGTTCGCGAGTCGAAGCTCTCGACTCCTCCTTTCAAATCTCGCGATACCCGAGATCACGAAATGGGTATAGCTCCCTTCTGTCAGCGCCCTCCACGCGTGACCACTGGCTAGGCTAAACACTAGCTCCTGTCGCAACTCGCGACTTTGCAAGTCGAAGGGTTGAACCTCCGTTCTCTTCCCGTGCGAACCTCTGAGACTTGAAAGTCAGCGAAGGTTGACCTTCCTTTCGCACTTTCCGCAACTCGCCACTTCACGATTTGTAGCGATGAGCCTTCGTGCTCTTATCCCACGAATCCCCGAGACGCGAGAAATCAACGGAGTGTTGACTCCTTCTCCCCAGACGACGTGTGTCTGCCTATAAACCATGCGGGCCCCACCTTGCGGTCCTTCCACATGTCCCTTCTCTTGTGCCTCGGCTCTCGGCACTTCGCGACTTCTGATGTCGAGAAGAGGTTCTCTCAACCTCTGAACCCCCGAATGCGCGATGTGCGATGAAGTTCCTGATCCAACGGTCCTCCCACGACCTGGATCCAACAGTTGTCTCTGCTCCTCGCTATTTCACAACTTCGCAAGTTGTGGCGTCCAACCTTGGCACCTTCCCTTCACGAAACCCCGAGAAGCGATGTTAACTTTCCCTCTCGCGTTCTCGCTACTCGCAACTTCGCAAGACAAAGGGTTGAACTCTCGTTCCCTTATCTCACGAATCCCTAAGACGCGAGAGGTCAACGGGTGTTGACTCCTTTCACTAGGTGACATGTGACCACCTATCTATCGTACGGGCCCACCTTGCAGTTCTACCACGTGTCCCTTGTCCCCAACTTCGACACTTCGCGACTTCACTTCCCGAAGCGCTACCTCCTTTGTATCCCGACAGCTGAAGTGCTAAGACCCCGAACTCCTCGTTACTTCTTATCACAACTCGTGACTTTGGGACTTTCGGGACAAAAGCCTCAACCTCCTATCCGTCGATATGCCAAAATGTCGAAATTTCGACACGTCGTCAATGCGGGTCCCACAACGRAACTTCCCGCCTTTTTGGAGTTTCGGACTTCGCGACTTCACGAATCCTGATGCTAAGATTTCGGTTCTTCAACCCACGAAACCCAGAAATACCGAGTTCCGATGCACTTCACTAATAACTGGCTCACACAAATCCTTTCGCCCCTTCGGGACTTTGCCTTTCGCGGCCTCGCGAATCTTGAGGCAAGGGTTTTAACCCTTCAACTCGCGAATCCACGAGATGAGATTTCGCGAGTGATCCAACAGTCCTTGTCGACCCAGATCCTACGATCTGATTTCTTCCGAACTTAAAACTTGAAAAACAGGCTTACCATAACTCCCCTGCAAGATCTGACGGCTCTCGGGACTTCGTGAACTCTCCACGGAGAATTCCGACCGTCCAATGCCTCCTTGATGACTCTTGCGAAGCGAACACGTGAACACGGTATTCCTTCGCTACTATTTCGGGATTTCAAGAGGATCATTCTTCCTCGTACAGGGTTACTAAGACTTGTGCCTTCAAATCCTTTTCACAGTTCTTGGTGAGCTTTCTAAGAAGGGTGTCTCTATGGGGAGATCTATCCAGGGTATTTCCTGAGACGGATAAGGGTATAGATTCCCGAGAACAGACTTGAAGTCTGAATTAATTCAATATTGGTATAAATAGCGATTTATAAAACATAAGCCATACGTAGTCTTTCCATTATAAGTGTGCAACCACCATTTCTAAATCAAAACACTACATGGGCAGTCTTATACGCAAACCATTCATAAAACTGCACAGACCATGAGCATACATGTCATCTTATAAATTTCAAGATGCAAGATGTAAAAACACTTATCAGAAATAACACCAGATGTGATTGCAACTGCTGAGAGGGGTGCTCGTTTCCACCCAACCGTAGGCTCAATGACTCCCAACGGATTTACCACTAGCCACCCTCGAGCTGAGACCACGATGCTGCGAGACTGCATCTTTGTTTGCCAATGATCGAGAACGAAGGTTACTCTCCTTCTTCTCTGCTATCACTCACTCTGTGTTTTTTCCAGAGTTCCTCTTCCTCTTTCCCTCGCGTCTGCCCCTTGATCGCCCACTTTTCCTGCCTTTTCTCTGTTCGGCGAGGTTGTGTGTGGCACGATTTTCCTCGCAGTGGTCAGGTCTAAGGACTCTATGGATGGGTGGTTCACCCCCATCCCTCATTACTCATGAGGAGCCCTTTATCTACCAATCCTGACGAGTCATTTAATTCAAGGCCAACAAGCCGCTCTTGGTTCTCCGGGCCAGTGAAGTCCAAATACGGTATTGGTTTCGATGGAAGTTAACGCCACCATTCCAGGTGCCTTCCACCACCTTTCTCCAGCCATCGTGGTCTCTTTTTCAGCACCTTCCCCTCTTAGTAGTCCTGTAATACATATATATATTTATATTATTATTTACATTCATCGGCCTTGTCCACAAGGTCCATTCACATCACACATTCACATTTTTGAGTTTGCCATAGTTCTTGGCCAGTATAGTTATTTTTACAGACTGGGGGAAAGAGGGTGTTACAGAAATGTACAGAGATATATCAGATATCCAATAATATAACATAGATATATCCATAAAAACATATGTACAGTAATACACAATTTGTATTAATGAGTGAACTGTACAAAACTATAGAAAATACAAAGTAAAAGACTCACTAGAATGGTGGCAACTTATCTCTGAGAAGAGATGTGACGGCTACTCACATTCGCAAGAAGATGGTTACAATGAGGTTCTCCAACCCTTTTTACAATAAATAGGAATGCCAAAACCCTAGACATCAAAAAACCTAACCCTAGGAGATGAAGTGCCAAAAGTCATGTGGGCCCCATTGGTGTAAGTTAGTACATCAACTTCCCGGGGTCTTAACTTTTGCATATGATCTCCATTTTAGGCACATGATAGCCCATTGGAAAGGTCTATTTGAGGACTACACTTGTTGTCGTCACACTATGGCTAAGCTGAAAAACTACCAAAATGAGCCAATTGGAATAGGTGGGAGGCCACCGACATCCATCTAGATCAATTGGGCACAACAGTACTCGAATTATCAACATAACATCTATTTCAATTGTATACAACTGGTCTTAAACGCCATATCTATAATGAATTGAAGTTACATGATATCATGGATATGGAAACAACGATACGTAAGGCAAGGGCAACAAAGAAAAAACTTGAAAGATCATTATTACAAAAACTTGATGAGACTTATTCACGATGAAAAGACAATGACTATAGGTTTTATGGAGATAAATGGATATGTGGACACAAATGCCAAACCCCAAAATCATATAGGCATGAGACTAAGAATGACTCTGACTCCTCTAGTAGAATCTATGAGAAAGAAGAAATAAGGAAAGAAAGAAAGTGTCGTAGATGAGGTGAAAAGTGGGCTCCATTCCATAAATGTGCACCCATCCACACCTATCACTGGAAGATTGTAGATGGGAAAGAAATATAGGTTGTTCAAGAAGACCTATTGGACACTGATGAGGATGAAAACTCACCAAAATTGTCATTAGCTTCAATCACCTGCATAAAACAAACTCTTCAAGGAGATAAGTCAGAGATTTTAGTCCAAAAAGAAAAACCACATATAATACATTATACCCCACCTCATATGATCAGGAAGGGTACTATCAACGACATCCTGGGTGGGAAACCTATGATTTTATTTGAAGCAATTACAAAAGCAATGAAACCAGATACCTTAAGGCTCAAGGGAAACCTAAAAAGAAAAGATATCACATTATTAGTAGACTCGGGAAACACCCACAATTTTGTGGACATTAATCTTGTAAAGCAATTAAATATTTTTGTATACCTTGTCAAGGTCCTCATGGTTGCAACTGTTGATGGTAAACCAATCAAAGGAGTAGGACGATGCCATAAAGTTTTAATATATATACAAAATTTGGAACTACAAATCAGATACTACACTCTACCCCTTTGTTGAATGGACATGGTGTTGGGAGTAGAATAACAAATGCAACTGGGAACATACGCCACAAATCTCCAGGAAAAAATTGCAGAATTCCAATGGCAGGAGAAGAATAACAAGTTAAAGAGTGAAATTGTTGGTTTTTCAATAGTCAAGGTTAAGCATGAAGATCATTCCATTTTTAGCATTTAACCAAAACCATAACTGTTGTAGCAACCAAGATCACAAGAAGAATCACCATGCACAAGAACACAAGAAGTATCCTAGGAAACCCTTCTCAACAAGGCAAGAAAACCCAGCCAAATACTTTGTTATAATCTTCAAGAGAAAGACCTTCACCACCAAGATAAACCTATCACACAAGAGGGTGCTCAAACCCTAGAAGACTAGCGCCCAAGAGAGGTGCGCACTTTTCCCAAGAAGGTGTACATGCTAAAATTTCCAAACTTACTTGAAAGATATATTTCCTCAATGGGGAAATTACCTTTACTTATACTAACCTGAACCTGTCAACATAAGTGTTTATTGGCACAACAGGGTTGACCTCACTAGCTTATAATATAATTAATATTAACCAGATTAATTATCTTTTACATCAATTACCAGTTATATAAAGGTGGGGCCGACCTGTACCCTTTACATTACAATTAGGGTTACAAGCAGGTCTGACTCTTGAACAATATAGCAAGGGATTTGATACACCCACTAGTGCTCATCCACTAGGGGCACATCCATAGGGATGTCCATATCTCTGGCTCATTGCATTACATAGAAGAACCACTTCTTCACACGTTCACCTGTGCACATCCATAGGCATGTCCACTCAACAGATCTTCTTTCCCACTACATTACACAGGAGATTTATCTGGAGTTTCTTGTCAACTCTTATGCTCAGAGGCAGCTAAGACATCATCTTCATTTATGTTCTCATAATGATGCACCCAACACTTTGGGATTTCACACGTTCACCTTGTGCTCAGCCACATGCATGTCCAATTCAGTAGATCGCCTTTCGCACAGGAGAATCATCTGGAGTTCTTCTCAACTATCTGAAAGGAGGAGGTCATCTTTACGTTTCAGCTTTGTCTCAGATAGGAACCACACACCCTTCTTGGGGGCTTTCTCTCAAGTTTGTAAGTTGGAGAAAGTCTCACATAGCTGTAATGGTCAACATCTCACAGGTTTGTAAGCTAGAGAATGTCTCACATAGCTACAATCATCAACATAAATTATATCGAAGATAGAATTGCAAGAGAACAATGAACAACTGGAATTTGAATGAGACAATAATCCCTCTCACCGATAGCCTTATTGAATCCTCCAATTGTTGGGTCCATATTTATTTTATTTTATTTTTACTTTTCTTTTTATCTCCCTCACCCTTTGATATGCACAACAAATAGTTATTCTATAGGAAATGGGCTAAAACTATGGAAGAATAACCCACGTAGTTATCGAACAAGGAAATTCAAACATCAACAACCCATTAGCACAAGAGGTGCATACCAAGCTAGAAAAAAATGATCAATAGCCACAGAGAAGGCCGAGGCAAAATTCGATCTAAACAAGAATCATAAAGGGAACAAATAGAACATGTGCATACCGATCAAGGTTGAAATTGCAACATAGGAGAAGTGCAAGGGAAGAATGAGGAAGGGCAACCTTCAATGGTTCATCGACTCCAGCATGAACAAGACAATGACTTGGCCCATAAGTAACCCTACCAAACCTCTCAGTTGGTGCCTCTATGCTTTCTTTTTCCAAATCCTCCTTTGTCT
>JASDQU010509244.1:21979-38771 GCA_032191745.1 Picea mariana | reverse complement strand
GCATAATTAACCAGATAAGAGTGACTTGGGATGAGTCATAGGTGAGTGTTGGGGGCCAATTGGCCCTTGACCAAGTTTTGAGGATCCCTGGTCATGTTAAACCTATTTTTGGGACTTCGACAGGCTGTCGAAGGTGGAGGGCAAGAAAAAGCAGAGATCATGAGATCTCGGCCCCCTTTAGGGCCCTTTTTCGGATTTGGGATTATGTAATGGGTATGGGGATGCCGGCCCATGGGTTTACCCATGCTTAGGCCTATTCTGTAATGTATAAATAGAAGGTTGAGCGATGTAGGAAGTAGTTCGATCTATGTGATTGAAAGTGCTAAGTGTTGAGTGGAGTCTACTTTTGTGCATATTGTATGAGGCTTGCAGAGCTAAGTGCAAGTGAGTGTAAGATATTGAGAAGAGGCTTAGTGTTGTAACCTATCCCGGTGAAGGAGGATCTAGCGAGGTGCGCAGATCTCATGTCCTCTACGGAGTAGGGTTTTTGTGGCTCTGTGCATGTAACTGATTGAAGAAGCTAATAAATAAGACGAAGAGATGGTGGGAATAGCCTTAGGGTGGGGGTGAACCACGTACATCCTGTGTTGTGAATGATTTGTGCGATGTGTTGATGTTTTTATGTATTTACTTGTTTAGTTCTTTGATATAGATGAATGATAAGTAGATATGTTGTTTATTTGTGCTTAATAATGAGATTAAATGATGGATATGACATGTGTGAATGTGGTTAGTGCTTGAATCTGCTAGATCTGATCTGTTTCTCCATGCTAAGTGTTATTAGATCTTAGATCTGGTTGAATACTACGATGCTCTGTAATTAGGGTTTTATCTGCGTTGTAAACTAAGACTGGATATTGATGAAATATATTTCTAAGTGCTTTGTCAAGGTGTTACAATCACAGATATGTGTCTCAGCTAAGGTTGCAGACATCTAAGTCCTGCAACCACCCCTGCCTCTACCTCGGGTGAGACTTCATATGCTTCACAGGTGTTTCTGAAAGGGCTGGTAGTTAGGGTTTTGTTGGTGCGCTCTTGAGCGTTGAACCCTAGGTCTGCCCCTATGCCAACACCATGAAACCCTAATGCACACAAGAGGGTGCTATACTACCTTGAAACGTGCACCCAAGAGAGGTGTTCACTTCATCCCTAAAAGTGTACTAGCTGAAATTCCTAAATGACAATTGACAAGTGTGTTTCCTCAATGGGGAAATCACCTTTATTTATATTAGACTGGACAGACCAAAAGTGGTGTCTATTGGAACAATAGGGTCGACCTCAATAACTCAGAAAATAATTAATTATTATGATAACCATTAATTATCTTTCACATATGGTGGATTTGACCTTTACCCTTTACATCACAATTAGGGTTACATGTAAATCTTACTCTCAGAAAATATAGCAAGGGATCTCACACATCCACTAGGTCTCAGCCACTAGGGGCACATCCACCTGTGCTCATCCACAGGGATGTCCTACTCAACAAATATCTATCTCACTGATTCCATAGGAGAATCATCAAGAGTAGAATATCAAGACTGACTCAACTGAGTCCATAAGGCAAGAGACCATGCATCTTAACAAATCAGTACAGATTCTGACGCACACCCATCACATGGGCACCTTCACCCCACACAGGGGTACACATTGTTTCATCTCAATCCAAAGAGGAACAACACACCCATCTCATGGGCATCCTCACCCCACATAGAGTCACACATCGTCTCATCTCAATCCAAAGAGGAACGACACACCCATCTCATGGGCACACCCAACACATGGGCTCTCTCACAGGTCGACTCAACTTGGTCTCATAGGAGAACATGTCCTGGAGGATGTCTCACGAAGCTGTAATCATCAACATATAGGACTTCCATCTAGTTCTTGGGCCAAAGGGGATACCCTCAATATTTCCCAAGGCAAGAGTCATTATCTGTCACCCAAGGAAAACCTATTTAATAGATGAAGATCATACTAGATTTATAACAGAGAAAAATGGTGCATGGAGTCAATCTCTACTATTGATTTTGAACTGGAATAATATGTTGAATTTTAATTTCGAGGAAATCCAAAATGGAGCCAACCAGTAGGGGGAATTTAATTGGATTCATCCATAGGAATGATGTTATGAACCATGTACACCATAATCTAGTTCGGTTGGGAAACTAACTCAAAAAATACCAAATATGGCTAGAGGAGGAGGTAGAACTACTTTCCTAGCACATGTTCATTAAACAAAAAAACCAATGGGCAAGACAAGCATAGATTCATAAGCTTATTCAACATTGTGTAGGACATAAAATGAAGACAAAAAAAACAACATAACTTGCTTGAATTTATTATTTACTGGTGGTTGTTAGGATATTTAGACACTTAGGAGTTAGTTAAGATCAACTTGGTCTAATGTGTCATTAGGTAAAAGTGTGTTTCTTAGTGTGTTTCTTTAGTATGTATTAGTATGCATTTGTAGTTAGGAAATCTATCGGTCACGATATGTTCCCAACATAGAGTGATCGGACGGTTCATATTCTCCTCGATCTTAACGACCATTGATTCATGGCTTAACACTCGATTGGTCCATGATCTCTATTTAAACAGCATGGAGGTTCATTTGTCGATGATCAATTGTGAGAAAGGATCTTGTAAAATCCTTATGTAATATTTTTCTTTTTCATTAATAAACTACTCCAAGTGGTCATGTTGGACGGGGTCATCGATGTTTCCCCATAGGGGTTTTACCACATCAAAACATATGTGTGTTGGTATTTGATCTGGTTGTGTGAGTTTTTACTGAAGGTGTTCATCCTCTATTGGAATACATGTGTTCTCAAACATGGTATCAGAACATGTTTGAAGACCCGATCCTGTTGTAGATCGTGATCTTGAATCCGAGTTGCCTCATCTTCATTTTCTGCCATTTTTCGTACAATTTTGGGCTAAGAGGATTGTTCCATTGCATCTGGAGCACTCCTTTCAGTCATGAACTCTTTTTGTTTCACTCGAAAAGGTTTATTTTTCCCCAAGATACGGCCATTTCAATCAAATCCGGAGGTATAAAGCCTGAATATGTCATTTTTAAATTTGTGCAGAGTATTATTTCGGTTTTATTTCGGTTTAATATTGTTTGTTTTTGGGTTGCTACACGTTTAGATATGTGTATTCTCTTTGTCCCGCACCCTATCTGATCTTGACAAATTAGAAACAGACAGGAAAATGTGCATTTTCTGGGTAAGCTAACCGAGATCTAACCCTTGTTGTCATCAAGAAGCAAAAAATAATTATTGTGTGAAAAGAGTTTTTTTTTAGCACACTCTCCAAGGTCGTATTCAACAACAACAACAAAAATCCTCCTACTAAACAATACAATGTGTTTTGCTATCCCACTTGGTTAAAATTTTCCTTATTAAGTAAGAGGTCTTGAGTTCAAGTCTCTCTTTTTGTTACTTTTTTTTAAAAGTGTATTTCACTTCAAGTATAAAAGTGAATCACTATAAGTAGCTTTAATATTTTATTTTAGAGTTATTTATTTTGCATGCAACTTTCTTTTATAAAGCAACTTATTTTCAAAGTGAGGGAGAGGTATCACCACCACGTGGTTCTTTGATTACCATTTATGCATTTTTTTAAAAGAGCATAAATTTTATATCCGAAGTTTGTTTTCAATGCCGCTTTTTTTATAAATCGCCTATTTTTTTGAGATGTTCCATCCAGATCATGAGTTTCAATTTTTAAATCCATATTATCTGCATATTTAATATGGATTCTTCTAGTAATATTTTTCTTACCAACACCAACTACTTCCAATGAAAATCCCATATGGAGGATTTATTAAGAAGTAAAGGCTTGTACCGGATTACCTTTGGAAAGGAAAAAGAACCCACTGATGTTGATAAGAAATTCAATGGACTAATAGGAGTGACGAAGCAGGTGGATTGATCGGAATGTCCATCTCTCCTGATTTAAGGTTCCACCTTAAAGAAATTGATGACCCCGATGAAGCTTGGGAAAAGATTGAATCTGTGTTTGGTAAACACAATATTATTCGAGCACATCAGTCAGAAAATAAAATACTAATTTTAAGTCCAAATGGTTTTTCTTGCATTGAATACTATCTATCTAAGTTTAAAACACTCAAAATTGTATGTGAAGAATGTGAGATAAAGTTGGAGGAATAGCGTTGCATATTTATTATTCTTTCTAAGCTATGTAGTGCATATTTTGTGTTTGTATCTACCTTTTATGCCATGAGAAAGGATCTAGGGAAAGCTTATCAAAAACCCACTATTAATTCCTTTTGTGATGCTTTGATTAAAGAGAAAGATAAGCTTGTACAACTTGGAGTGATCAACACTATAGGTACCTCCAACAAATCCTTAGTTTCCCAGCAGAAAGATAAACCCAAGAATCCAAAAAAGAAACCTCCTCACCACAACAACAAGCAACATAAGGGTCCCAAACCCACTTAGACAGCTTCAGCTCCTAATGGTGACAAAGAAGCAAAATCTAAAAATAAGAAGAATGGCAAGCATTGCAACTTTTGTGATAAAGATGGTCATGATGAGTCCAAATGTTTCAAGAAGATGGCAGTTTTAGAAGTAGCAATGAAGAAGCACAACATCAGTATTGATTCTACTTCTTCTTCTTCCTCTCATGGACATGCACTTTCTGCTTATGGTTTCTTCATCAATGCAACTTCTACTTCTTCTTCTTCTAATGAGTGGCTTATTGATTCTGGAGCATCTTATCATATGGCTAAGGATAATAAATAGTTTATGCTCTAAATGACTGTAACACCAAGAAAATATTTGTTGGTGATGATAGATATCTTAGTGTCGTAGGATCTGGAACAGTTCAAGTAGATAATGGTCATTTCAATGATGTATTATGTGTTCCAAGTGTTTCTTGTAACCTTCTATTAGTATATCAAATCACTCATTTAGGTGAAGGTAAAACCGTAGAGTTTTCACCTCACCAAGTTGTAATCAAGGATCTAAAATATCCTAAGTATGTTCTTGCAACTAGAATTGTTGATGATATTACCAGGTTGTACAAGTTTGACAACTTTGGGTCATCATCTTTTCCATCATTTTTTGTTGCTCATGGCGATGACTTGTGCAAACTTTGGCATGAGTGGTTTGGTCATATAAACTATTTCTCATTCTAGCAACTATGTAATCAACAGATGGTGATGGGTCTTCCTCTTGTTTCATCCAGATATGGTGTTTGTATCGATTGTGTTCTCGGCAAACATCATCAGGACAGTTTTCACAAGCGTGCCTCTAGGCACGCCTCGGGCCCTTTGCAACTTGTTCACAGTGACTTGTGTGGTCCACTTTCTTCTCCTTATTTTTATGGGTGCAAGTATTTCTTAACTTTCATTGATGACTTTACTAGACATACTTGGGTTTACTTCTTACAATTTAAGAGCGAAGTTTTTGACAAGTTTCTGGCCTACAAGGCCCTTGTAGAAAATCAATATGGATATCAAATTCAAAGGTTAAGGACAGATAATGGAGGCGAATATGTGAACAATAATTTTACAATTTACTGCACTACATAGGGCATCCAAATGCAATACACGATTCCATATACAACACAAAAAAATGGTGTTGCTGAGAGAAAGAACCGCACATTAAAAGAAATGGCTAATTGTATGATCCAATCTAAGGGATTAAGTCTAAAGTATTGGGCGGAAGCCATAAACTGTGAAACTTACATAGTAAATCGCACTCCCACAAAGGCTCTTAAAAATATAACACCAGAAGAAGCTTGGACTAAAACTAAACCAGATGTAAGTCACTTTTGTTTATTTGGCAGTATAGCATGGGCTCACATTCCCGATGAGAAAAGGAAATCATTGTAGCCTAAAAGTGAGAAGTGTATATTTATTGGTTATTCTGAAGATGTCAAAAGTTATATAATTCTTCAACCACATTGTAATGAAATTATTATTAGAAGAGATGTTAAATTTGATGAAAATATCTTGGCTTACGAGCCTGATTCGGCGATTGTGCCTTTTTCGGCCTATGAGCCATCTTCGGCATTTGTGCCTTCTTCTGTTCATATCCTAGTTTCTTCTTCAGATGATGATAGTGAGGATGAAAATCCACCTCCGCCTTATCACCTTCCTCCAAATGAGTTCTTTGAACATGAACCTGAACCAACTCCACTGCTTCCTAGATGGGTCCATTCAACATGAGAAGCAGCTAGTGATCTTGTCGGTGATCCTTCATATCAGTGTTGAACACGTTCACAGTTCCAGCGAGCCTCTTCTCTTTTGTCTCAAGTTTCAAAGACTCATGATCCAGAGACATTTGCAAAAGCTTCGGGTCATCCATATTTGGATACATCAATGAATGAAGAGTATCATTCTTTAATGGCAAACTATACTTGAGATCTTGTTCCTCTTCCAAAAGGAAGAAAACTTGTCAGATGTAAATGGGTCTATAGAACTAACTAAGTATGCATCAGATGGAAGTGTTGAAAGACACAAGGCTCGGTTAGTTTCCAAAGGATTTCCCCAAGTTGAAGGAATTGACTATAACAAAACCTTTTCCCCTAAAGCCAAAATGAATTCCATTCACATTGTTCTTGCCCTTGTAGCCTCACATAAATGGGAGGTCTATCAGATGGATGTTAATTTGTCTTCTTGCATGGATATTTACAAGAATAAATCGACATGGAACAACCTCCTGGCTATGTCTATAATGACTCTAGCCTTGTTTGTCTCCTTAAGAAATCTCTTTATGGTCTTAAGCAAACTCCCCGAGCTTGGTATGCCAAAATGGACAACTTTCTTATTGACACTGGATTCTCTAGATGYCATTTTGATCCTAATGTCTATACCAAGAAAGTAGGAAACCATCTCATAATCATTGTCCTTTATTTTGATGACCTTATCCTTACTGGTAGTGACTCAAAACTTTTAAACCATGTGAAAACCAACCTTAAGAATAAATTTGAAATGACARACTTGGGCTTTATGCACTATTTCCTTGGCCTCCAAGTTTTGCAAACCAATGAAGGATTTTTTCTTTCCCAGTTTAAGTATGTGTGTGACCTTCTTCGTYGCTTTCACATGGAATATTGTAAACCATCCCCTTCTCCCTTCCAGTATGGAGTCAATCTTGTTGCCACATGTACTTCTCCCAAAGTTGATGCCACCTTGTACCGTCAGTTAGTTGGTAGCCTCTTATACTTGACTCATACCCATCCTGATCTTTCCTTTGTTGTTGGTCTTGTTTCCTGGTATATGTAAACACCCCATGAAATCCATTAGAACACAGCTAAAAGGACACTTCTCTATGTCTGTCGTACAGTTCATTTCGGGATACATTAAAGTTGAAGTGCTCTATTTCCCTACAGAAGATCAAGTTGCAAACATTTTCACAGAGTCTCTTACAGAAGCAAAGTTTTCCAAACTTTGATCTATGTTAGGAGTTCAGGAAGTTGTCATCAGGGGGGGTAGGCTCTAATGCCTCCTTCCTTCTCCTATTGTTTCTTTATTGTAAATCCTTAAATCCTATCCCAAGTTATTCTTAAGGGGGGATGTTAGGATATTTAAACTTAGGAGTTAGTTAATATATACTTGGTCTAATGTATCGTTAGGTAAAAGTGTGTTTCTTTAGTATGCATTAGTATGCATTTGTAGTTAGGAAATCAGACGATCGCGATATCTTCCTGACATAGAGTGATCTAACGGTTCATATTCTCATCGATATTAACGGCCATTGATCTGTGACTTAACACCCGATTGGTCGATGATCTATATTTAAAGAGCATGGAAGTTCATTTTCCAATGATTGATTGTGAGAAATGCTCTTGTAAAATCTCTCTGTAATCTTTTTCTTTTGCATTAATAAACTGCTCCAAGTGGTTGTGTTGGTTGGGGCCATGGATGTTTCCCTATAGGGGTTTTACCACGTCAAAACATTTGTGTGTTGATCTTTGATCTAGTTGTGTGAGTGGTTACTGAAGGTGTTTTTCCTCTGTTGGAATACCTATGTTGTCGAACAATGGAAACCTTGATCCTAACTTCACAATAAATCCAACAATTCATTAATAAAATAGTAAAATGAATGTTAGGGACTAAAAAAGTCTCACACCTAAAACAACCATTTTATTAGTAAAAAAATTCACCAGGTGTTGGGATTACAAATTCATTGTCTTGGGCCTTCTTTCTTCCCTCCATAGAGATTGCTACTCAAATAATACTTATAATAAGAATGAGAATGAAGGAGATGAGAATTAGAAGGAGGAGAAAGAAATTTGTTGTTGCAAAATTATGATGCTCGAGGTAGATCTTCAATTTCTAATGACCTTTGTCTCTATTTCACCCTCTTTAACTACTAAAACAATTTCCTCTCAAATGAAAAAATTTCCTCTGTAAAGAGAACATCCTCTTACTTGTATGTTGTTTGGGAAAGGCATGTCTAATATATGGTTTAGAAATCATATTTGGCACCACCACTCTCTCTTGATCCTTCAATCTTGTGTAGCTAATATAAGTTTTCATTAACTTGTACTTTGGGTCACCACTCTCTCTTCATCTCGCAAAATTAGGGATGCACATGAAAGTTCCATATTGAAAATGATTATGCTACCCACATGGAGATTCCTTGCTAGGTGTCTTCTCTTCGTAGTTCCACCTATTTCTTTGGGGTATAGACCTTCATTTGCCTTTGAATTTGGATGCATTTGAACACATTCAGACTTCGATGATAGGGGGGGTGATTGAGGAATTGGGTCCGATCTCGAAATTGGCCAAGGTAGGAGTTTGAATAGTAAGAAGGGGGAACAATTAAAGAATCAGGTATGATATAGAAATAAATCCTAGGTAACAATTTGAATATGTGAGGAGAGTTCTGATTCCTCAATCCAACTTGTTATCACATAATCTATCACTTGTGCAAATCCTTCACAAGATGCTTGACTAGTGTAACATATGGAAGTAAGTGCCACTATCACCTAAGCTAGTGTTTCCCTCACTTTAGTGAAGGATTAGGATCCAACAAAAGGGAGGCTTCCTTGGCAACCTCAAGTGATCATATAGCAAGCTAAAGGCAATTCAACGGCCCCTTATCTTAGTTGTTTGATTAACTAAGTCTAATTCAAGGGCAAGGTGAAGGTGAATTAGAAAAATAAAGTTGATTTTGCATGTGTGGGGATTATTAGTGAGACAATCAATAATGTTTATTAAACTAAGAAAGTAAATTAAATTCCCAAAAACACTAGATATCAAAAGAAAAATGAAAGCTATAAATAAACTTGAATGATGGATAATATACTTGAGAATGTAACAAGTTTATAATAGAGGCAATAAATCATCTCTAAAATCAACAAGAAGATTATGGAAAATCCTCCAAATACCAAGTAAAATACTTATAAACCATTAACCAATGATTTCATGAT
The DNA here is from genome assembly GCA_032191745.1 of Picea mariana. Lineage (NCBI taxonomy): Eukaryota > Viridiplantae > Streptophyta > Pinopsida > Pinales > Pinaceae > Picea > Picea mariana. Next base: position 29,357 of record JASDQU010509244.1, on the reverse strand, counting down.
AGAAAGAGCATGAAACTATGTTAATTGACTGCAATATGACAAACCCTAATGGCTGAAAATGCAATTATTGCAGCAATGACTATGTTAGAGACTATTCTAAATAACCAATGCAAGGTGTTAGACTAAAAATGATAGTAAATGAATATGCAAATGAAAAAGGTTCTAAACTAACACAAATCGTTTAGATAGAAGGAGAGCTTAAGCTAGGGTTTTATCACTTGCAACAAGAAGACTAGTGATGTCTTCAATCCTTGGGCATATGGAGTCAATGCAACAACTTCAATGGAGGCTAAGAGAAAGAGAAGACTTGAAGATCAAAACCCTAGGATTATACCATCATAACCTTCTTGGAAGGAAACTGTAAAGTTTTTACAATCATAAACTCTAGGTGTCATCCTACTTCTTCTATGGCATATAGCAAGAGGATAAAGTGAAAAGAAGTCAAATCCTAAAATTTACAAAATCATAAACCTTATATTTTAACTAATAAGGGTAGTTTAGGATGATATACAATCATAATCCCTAACTTGACCTTGTATGCTTCAACAAAATTAAGATGGACAAAACAAGGGAAGGGGATAAACAATTTTAATTTTTCCTTTGTGTTTCTGACAAAATCATTCAAGGATACAAGATACATGCAATTTATCAACCATTATATAGATCATTCACCAAAATATACCAATAAAAGCACTTGAAATTAGAAATAACACTTACTATAACAAGTCGTTATGCATGAGGAAACCATACTTTCATGAATCGTCCACTAAAACAAGAAAATGATCCACAAGACTATCCTCCAAGAGGTGCGCACAAGTACTCCATGATGAAAAAGAAGAGAAGAGAAATATAGAAGTGATTCTCCACAAGTGTGAGTTGTGATTCAACAATGAGGTAGTGTTATCCTTCTTATATGAGGCAACCCCAGTGCTACAAACCCCAAAATCCCCTAAAAATATAAAATATCCATGATACAAGTTGGATAGGTCAAGGACGACCCCCAAAATAGCCTCAAACATAAATAAAACATGATAATACACCAAAATGTCCCCTCAAAAGTGACATGTGTGAGTGTAGGATGCCACAATGAAGGTGATGTCAAGCTCTAGAAGGGTGCAAGAGCCTCCAAAGGCCACCTCTCATCATCAAAAGGTGCAAAGCATGGTGAAACGTCATACCTCCTCATCAAAGGTCACATCTGATCATCAAAGGACCCAAACTATCATCAAAATGGATTCCCTAATGGTAGGTCAGCCCCACCATCATCAAATCATCATAGTGCATGACATCATCATCAATATTCCCAATGTATAAGGTGAAAGAAGGGTCGATCATCTCTCCAAGGGGTGTCTAATCATCTCCAAGTGCAACATCCTCAAATCAAAGCCTAATATGCTCCGGGTGCATTGTCCAATGTGTGGAATGTTTTCCCATATGATAGCCCATATGACCATATCTGCAATATCTGAGCTCATATACCCAACCTCCAAGGCCTAATAGGTGTGGAAAGGTGCCACATGGCATGCCAAGTCATCAAACGAACAAATTCTTTGTGTCAAGTGTGCAATTTCCTCTGAAAAGTGCATAAAGTCCTAGGTACAAACATGAAAACGTCCTCCAAAGGACCATATCAAGAGTGCATCATGACCAAAAAAGTCTCACATAATTAGGTAAAAGCAACAACTACAAGATACCATAGCCATTAGAATCATACAAAGTAATCAACCACTTAATTAAAAAGCCACATAAGCAATTCACATTAGGTATCTTCTTTAAACTTCACATTATCTCAAGACTTTATGTAATTTTCCAAGTTTAGGTATGGGAGGACCATTAAAAGACACTATTAGGTGTGATAGTACACATGTAGAGGGATATTTCCCAAGAAAACCCATCAAAGTGTAAGTATGGGGAATGAAATGGCATGGGGATACTTCATGGTTATGGAGTCATTGACATGCAAGGTATCATGCTTCATCTATCTATGTAAGTGCCTTTGTCTCCATGAGTGCCTGTGTAGAGGGAGTGCTTGATTCTTGAGATACCATTTCCTCGGTAGTGTGTGTATTCCAAACCCCTTTTCTGCCTTTTGGTATTATTTTATTGCTTTTGCAAGTCCCCTTTTTCAGGTTTCAAGCATTCATTATTTTTCTTACTATGATTAATTCCTTTTAATGATATGCATTTAGTGCATTAGGACTAGGGGTGATAACCACATAGTGAGGGGTGGAGCTCAAGCTAACCTTTGGCTCTTGACTTGATCATTCACTATCCCATATTTCTTCTTTCTTTAATATCATGTTTTCTTTTTCTTATTCATTTTTCTAGAAACTGCATCAACCTCGACATTCTATCCCTTATTCTCATATGAGAATGAACCACTGGCCTTTTTGGTGTACATGTAAAAGCCATTACTTGAATATTAGTACACTTCGGAAGGAACTGGGATGAAAAGTGTTAAGTATGAAAGGGAGTGCATTACCCCTATCAAAGCCTCCCATTAGTACCCATGTTCACCAAGAGTGACAACACTAGACTAGGACACAAATCATGGCCACCAAGGTGAAACAAGGCAAAAAGCATAACTTCCAAGATCATGATTCATTATCTGACTTCAACCCATGATCCTCACCTAAATTCCTATTGTATTAAATGTGACACTTTATATGAAACTGTGGCTAGTGTACCTCATGTGTGGTGGACCTCCATCATCAAACTAACTACATTAATCAAGTGCAATGAACTAAGATAGATGAGGGTGAGGAATCTAAGGGGTTGTTGTCTATGGATGCTATTGACCATCATCATCATCGGGATCATTGTCTTCATTGTAGACCATGAGACATGATCTCCTCTAGGGACCCTAGTTGAGAAAGGGGGCAACAGGACCTGATCTAGAAATCGGGCCTAGGCAACACTTTGAAGGGGTAAGGAGAGTCTTGATTCCTCAATCAAGCCCAATCTGAAAATCAGTCCTAGAAAACACTTCAAATGGATGAGGAGAGGCCCAATTGCTTAATAGGTCACATTCTAGAAATCATTCATAGGAAAAAATTCGAATAGGTGGGGCGAGGCTTGATTCCTCAATCGAGCCCGATCTAGAAATTGAACCAAGGCAAGACTTCAAATGGGTGAAGGAGGGCCCGATTGGGAAATTGGCCCTAATTTTTTAACCATGATGGAAGAAAATTTAAAACAGGGAAGAAAAGGCAAGTTTTTTAAGCATTTACAAATGGTTCCACTAGATAAAAAGTTTAAGGGGATTTCGGCTAACTGCAAAGGAACCCTTGAGTATGTGAAAACTACAAAGGCAAGGCTTGGTTTCAAATGTAATTAGTCATGTAAGTTATTTCAGCTCAACAAGGTGATAACACCTCAATTTCAAATGTTAGGATTTATCTTTAGCTAATGGGGAACTAATGAAGTTTATGGAGCAGTATGAAGGAAAGACAAACCTTGCCATTCACATAGAAAATTGTTTCTAGAAATGGGGGAAAGAAGGAATTCAACGAGTGTATTTGGTGAATAATTTTCTATATACCTCAGGGCCTATTCCTAGGGCTTGGTATCTTCATGAAGAGTCTAGGACACGCGCTAAAGATTATACTATGATTCAATAGCACTTTTGCACTACTTTTTGCTACACTAGCAAAATTTATGAGATTACAACTGCATTATAGGTTATTGAATAACATTTGTTCACAACTTAGTTGTGGCAACAATTCCCCACTATAATCTTCCCATGGATAATTTAAAATATTTGGAATGAGATGGATAATTTATAGGGAAGTATGATTAGATGGAGGAGACGATGAAGATTTGGAAGAGTTATGACATCTCTCTCTCTCCTAGAGTTTGAAGGTTCAATACAACTCTAAGAAAATGGTGAAGACGCATTTGATAATACTTACCTATGAAGTTGTGTAAGATTAACATAGGTAGTGAATAATGTCTTAAAATTTCCTAAATAGGTGATTATGGGGATGATAAAAGCATGTTAAAAGTTCCAACACCATTGAATGAGTGTGAGGATATCTCTCCATAGAGTTTTACAAAGATAAAAGGAATCAAAGGAGAATTAAGGGAGAGAAGATTTAGTTTTTGGTTGAATTCAAAATCGATTAAATTATTCTCTTATTGCCTTAACCCATGATTCAAAAAGAAGGTTAAAAATAATATAAATCATACGTTTGTTGTCAATTTGATCTTCCCTGTTGATGAATCTAATTTGATCAACGCTACCATGATTTAGAGTAAGAAAGACACCAATGATATTAGAGTTTGGGTTGACTTTCAAGGCCTTAATTTTGCATGTGTCCATGATTTGTTTTTACTCCTTTCAAAGATGAGGTGTTATATCAAGTTGAAAGTAAGGAAGATTTTTCCTTTACTAATGGATTCTCATCTTACCATTGGGTCATGATTATAGAATAAGATAAGAAGAAAACCACATTCACTATAGAGTGGAACTCCTTAGTTTAGAAGTTGGTGTCATTTGAGTCAAAGAATGCTCTTGATGTATTTTCGTATATAGTCATATAAACTTTTGGGGATTATATTCACAAGTTTTTCCAAGTCTGCTCAGATGATTGGATAGTATGTGGTATATTGAAGGACCATATAGCCATGTTGAGACTAATGTTTCATTATTGATAATAGTTATAGATCTTTCTAAACCTAAATAAGTGTATCTTCTACACCATTCAATATGTTTTTGGTTCACATTGTTTGTAAAGAGGGAATCCTAGTGGATCTGACCAATATTGTTGTAATTGTTAATCTGCTTGCCTCAACCAATGTTAAGACATTGTGTTTCACTTTGGGGCACATTGGTTATTACCAAATATTCATCTACAACTATGCCTATATGACATACTAATGGACAAATTGTTGAAGAAGTTGGAATCCTTTTGTTGATTTCTCAATATGAATCTACCTTTATTTCACTAAAAGAAAAGGTAGCAAGAGCTCTTATTTGAGTGTTTCTTGTTTGGAATTTGGTGTTTCATGCACACATATATGTGTCCAATATTGCACCATGAGAAGTTCTTACACAACTAGGGGAATGGGATCTTGATCACCCTATATATTTTGCAAGTAAGTAGTTGTCTCAAGTCAAGCGCAGTTATATAACCACAAAAAGAGAAGGATTAGACGTGGTATATACTATGTATAGATTCCACCACTATTTTGGGGGGGGGCACTTAAAGTTCGAAAAAAACCACTCAACCTTGAAGTATTTGATGAATAAACCTATATTGGAAGGAATGATCTATGATTGGTTATGATTGTTCCATGAATTATCAAACCAAGGAAGCATAATGTGGGTCTTGACCACCTATCACAGATTGAGTTCGATGAATTTGGATGTGTAGTAGATAATAAACTATTGGTTGTCAATTTATTTTACATTGAATTTATCATTGACTACTTAGAGGAGATTGCTTTGTTTATGACTACAAGTTCAATGCTCATAGATTTCTCTACAACAGAGAAACACTATCTAGTCATTAGAGTTGCAAATTATCAATTGATTTTAGGAAATTTATATAATTTGGGTACTGATGGAACCCTTTTCCATTGTATTTTGGATCATGAATGTAATTAGATTCTATGGGAATGTCATCATGAAGTTGTGGGAGGTCACTATGGAGGTAAAACAACAACCCTCAAATATTACAACCTACCCTTTGTTGGCCTCTCATATTCAAAAATGCAAAGAATTATGTGAAGAGTTGTAATGTGTGGCAATAGGTTAGAAATCCCTCTAGGGGTGATGAGTTACCTTTACATCTGGTAAAGGTACTTCGGCTATTTGAGAAGTCGAGAAGTGATTTCATTGTACCTATTATCTCACCCACTAGACATTCCTAAGCTTAGTATATCAACATAGTTACTGATTATCTCACTGGATGGGAAGAAGTAGCACCTACTCAAGATTGTTCTAGTGATATTGTAGTGCACTCCATTTTCTAGCACATCATTACTTAGTTTGGTTTCCCTAGAATTTTGGTAAGTGATTAGGGTTGCCACTTTATCAGTTCCACTTTTACAATTGTCACTTAATAGTTTATGATCTAAAACATCAAGAGTAACCCATATAACTTGCAAGCTAATGGTACATTCAAAGCCTTTAATAAAATCTTGGACCATGGAGTGATTAAGGTTTACTCAACAAACCAGGATGATTGGGATGAATGGATTCCAATCGTACTCTAGGCTTATAGAATTGACCGCAAAGAGGTTGGCTAAGCATACACCTCTTTAGTTAGTATATGGGTAGTAGGTAGTAATCCATGATAAGTTTGTGGTTCCAAGCCTATTATTATGTAGGACACTCACATGATAGAGGAAGAATCAATTGCAAAATGACTAGCTAAGTTGATGCAACTGGAGGAATCTAGATTTCTATCTTATTTGCACCAGACGTTTGAGAAAGCTAGATGGAAATCATGACACAATTGCAACCTCAAGACTAAGTCCCAAGGGATATTTGGTTATACTCTATGAAAATAAATATTTGAAGCATTCGGGAAAGTTACGAATGCACTAGTTGGGTCCATTTATAGTTATGGACATAATAGAGTCTGGTGTATTCAAGTTGGCTCAGCTTGACGGTATTCTTTGATCGGGATGGTCGAATGGCACTCACATAAATCCATATACCCCAATACAATAGTTCACTATTCTTGTGCTACTCCCATTCAGAGAAKTTCTCTTAGTTTGGGTCAATTTTGGTTTTGGTTTTCTCCTTTTTGTTCCTATCTTCATGGCTCGTTTTGTGTCAATCTAGTATTCAGTAAAGTTTTACCCACCTTTTGTTTGAAATTTTGCTAAATATCTAGACACAACCTTGTGGTCAGGGAAGAATTGATCCATTTTTTTCAATTCAAGGCCACACCTTTGTGTTCAGGGGAGAGTCATACATATCCAACACCATTAATCCACCTTGTTTTCCAACTAGTTGAATCCAATTTAACTGCATTTATGACTGCAAGTGTTAGGGTTTGATGTTTTGAGTGAGTGTTATCAATCTAGTCAAGTCAAGGGAGATGGTTGTGTCAGGTTTGGGTCAAAGTCACAAGGTTAGGGTGACAAATGAATGACACCAGGTAGCCTAAAGGGATTGATGGGATTAGATTTAGTATCCTTACATTGGTGTCTTAAATGCTCATTGAGATTAGTCAAGAAAATTTTGTAAATATGTGTTATGTTTTTAGTTCAGTTCCTACATTTATGTTAGTCATGACCTATTATAAAGTTATTTTATCAGGGGAAGTGACCAATGTCAGTAGGCATGGTTTCTCTCAGATTTTCATGATTAAGTTTTGCAAGTGTTCACACCCTTGCACATACAACAAAACATCCTAGATGGAAT